>PVLD010024932.1:0-24600 GCA_004027595.1 Dinomys branickii
TTCAAAACTTGTTCTGGGTGGGGTTGCGTTTTGAGACTGCGTTTTGTTCCTCTGTTTTCCCATTTTTGGGTATCAGATTCAAAATGTGGAGCTATAAATTCCACAGACAGTTCAGCAGGCAAAGGTCTGCTGCAGAGGCTGCTCCAATGGTTACTTCTCTTTGGGAGAATGTCCCTTAAGCTGTCTGCTGAGATTTCCGTTTCTACTCCCTACCCCAAGACCTGGCCGGGGCAAATAAACAGCTTGCCACCCCAGGATTCTTGCAGATAGGCCACTCAGGTTTTCCTCCCTGGGTGGAGCTCCTTCCCCCCTCACAAAACCCGTTGGGGCGCCTAAGTAGGTCTTCCCACCCGGGAGATCCCGCAGTCCTTGAAGCTGCTTTGATGTCTCTGGCTGGGCTGAGCTTCTTCCCGATTCAGGAAAAACCGGTTAGAGCGCACACTTAACTCACCCTGTGATCGTGCAGACAGGAGTGCCGTTCAGATGTTTTTCCCTGGATGGAGATTTTCCCCGACTCAGAAATCCCGCCGGCTGGTCGCTGTTGCTCCAGTTCGCGCAGCGCTGGCTGCGGGGTGGGGTTCTGAGCGGGATCCCGGAGCGCTGCCCGGTTTGGTGCAGTTTGTCCCAGTAGCATGTTCTCTGTCGGGTTCAGGAGCTGAAGCCGTTCTTCCCTCCACACTCGCTCTCTCGGCTGGTCGTCTTCTTCCCGGAAGTCCTTATTTCTGTCTTCATATTGTTATATTTCATTGTTTGGGTGGTAATCGTCTGGGAGGTTCTCTCTCTGCTGCCTACCCGGTCGCCATCTTCCCGGAAGTCCTTCTTCTTTTATCTTTAAAAGTGTATATTTTTGTATATTCACCCACAGAATGTAGATCATATGCGTATAAATTGACATGATAATTTTTGCACCAAGCAATTAAAAGTTTTCCTTAATTCACACTTTTATCTTCATTGAGCAAAATGCAAGAACATTGCTTAAAATAACGTTGCATTTGTCTTTAGATATCACTTAAAAATAACTAATTAGAATTTATCAGAGTTACATTTTACTCTTCAAAATTTTGTGCATTTTAAATTGTTCTATTCATTTTATGATACCTAGTATTCAAATTTCTATATTTACCAACCTTTTAGAAAAGTGAGATTTATACTTGGAAAATACAATTGAAGAAATGTATATTATATATAAATAAAATATTCTAATATAATATTTCACATGTCTTTCTATATTAACCTGTAATTTCACTGCTATAATTATATATTCAAATAGGTGAACATGGGAATGATGTTTATAGCTAAGATTATGAAGGGAAAATTTAGTGTCACTATAATATTCTTCCACTGGGATACATTTTTTTCTATTGTTCAATATGTTTATCACACTGTAAAATTAAAGTACAGGTATAGATGGGAAATCCAACAATAGCAGCATTAATTATAATCTTTTTCCAGTGCTTATGTAAACTTCTAGTGATTTAAAATCAAAGCATTAAATTTCTATTATAAAACATGTTATGCTATTTCAGTATTAACTTCTTATTTAAAACCATCTGTACAGTTAGATAAAAACATTACAAATGAAAATGAAAGTTAACCATATTGAATTGGAAGATCAAATTACATTTCTACATATGTAGTTTGATATTCACCTGTGTTAATTTCTGCTTATGTGATGAAAAAATCATTGTTTATATTTTCTGAAAAGTTTGCTAATAGAAAAATTGTACAGTATTTATTTAACCTATTTAGTAAATACATTGATTCACTATTTCTATAAATAGTTGATTAGTGCAACATGCTATTAGATATACACACTGATCTACATGCTTGAATTGCCAAAATGGATCTCTGTAATATGAGAATCTTGAATGAGAAATACCAAACCTTTGTTGCAAATAATATATAATACATGATAATTAATGATAATATTTTCTAAAAGGCATTATAAATAATTTGTTCAGGTACAAAATGGACTTCAGGCGAAAGTAAACTCGGAACTCTTTTGAAATTAAAAAAGGATATTGTTCATGTTTGAGCATAGGTGTGACTATCAGGGTGTTGTTTATTGATAAAGGAAAAAAATTTACAAAGACAAGCAAATACAAAGCCATTTTCTAGGCTTGGTAAACTATATAGTACTTTTTAATATAAAGTGCTCTATTCAAAACATAAAATCAAAAAATTTGAAACAGAATTGTCTATTTTATTGATGAAAATTCAACCTCTACCTAACTCAGCATGATCCTATATGGTCTTTATCTCAGCAAATGCTCATTAGATCTTAATAAAAGTCTGTTTGTTTGATACAATGTCCAACTTAATTCCGGGATGGCCTTTATCTCATGGTAGTTGCTATAATCAAACTTACGAACCTCTGCCTCATACTCCCATTCACTTGGATCAGAGATGTTTGCCAGCATACCTGGCAAGATAGGAAAGTTAATCACAGTTAACTGCTTTGGCTGTCTAAACCTCCCTGGAAGTCATATAACAAAACAATATGCACTGTATTATGCTTCCAAAACTCTAGAACATGCTTAGTATTTAAACACATCTGGCCATAAGACTTTAGAAAATTACATTTTTCTCCCCTTATATGTCCTATCAATACAGTATTGAACTGTATTGTCAAGAAAACCTGAAAGAGAAACAGTTATTGACACCAATATAGATGTGGAAGTTTGTAAAAATTTTTGGATGGGGTATTTGTGCTGTTAAGATAGCCAAGGTTTGGGGTAAAAATCAATTAGTTTATAAAACATGTGACAACTGAATAATGAGTATTAAAGAATTTGAGAAAAGTCAAACTATGCTTTAATTTGTAGTGACTGAATGAAGAGAAAATTCCCACTGTATAGAGTGCCTGCAATAAAGCAGGGTGGTTTGCGTTCAGGCCACAAAGCCCCTTCTGAAAAGACACTCTGAGCAGGAGGAAGAGGGACAGAGTAGGATCCTGAGTGGAAGACTTACTTGGTTAGTTGATTACTATTGATAACCTGAATCACAATTTAGTTATTTTCCCTCACTTATTTATGTAGTGTAGACACATTCAAAATGCAATCGAAATTGTTTCTTCAATATTCAGTTTATGCCATCAATTCTAAAACACTTTTCTTCTTCAATTTCTTTGTAGGCATATTCTATTTTTCTTAAAACAGGTTGGGGACAGTTTAACCTATTTTCTCCTTCATCAGTGTGACTACCCATCTCTATCTCTGTATCTATTATGTATCTATGAATCTATGCATCTATGTTTCTATCTGTTATCTGTTTATATATCATTTATACATCTGTCTAGGTTACTTTTCTCTTATTGCTGGGACAAATATCTGGTGCTCAAAATTAAGGAAGGAAAGGTTTGTTTAGCTCACATTTTGCAGCGATTTCAGTCTATACTTGGCTGACTCCAAGACAGGGTAGGGCTTGTTAGAAGGCAAAAGCTCACGATGCAGAAAACAGCAAAAGCAGCAAGAGGCTAAGCAACTAGCAAGCCTCTTTCTTTCCCTTATACTGCCTTCAGGGTACCCACCCTGCTGCATCCAGTGCCGGGTGAGTATAGCACTGCTAAACCTAGTGCTGGTTAGGTGTAGTACTCACACCCATAATCCTAGCTCTCACACTCATAATCTCATGAACCATGAGTGTAGCAGTCACTGCCATAATCCCATTGGGCCATGAGTCAATCAAAAACTCTAGAAGCCCACCTTGCCACTTCATGAGGCTTTGGGGGGGCATCTAGACACAAATCATAACATTATCTATCTGTATATCTATCATCTTTCTAATTATCATTTTTGTGTCTCTCTGTACAAACGCATGCATTTGTTTGTGCTTTATGTTTGAAAATAAGTTCTAGATGCCAGTCACAAATATAGGTTTTGTTATTCGTGCTATGCATGTATAATGTGTGAATATAGTTTTAAATATTAATTTAAATAATTATTTTACCTTCTTTCTATACATCAAATAAGCATATCTCCTTACAAGACAATTTAAGGAAAAATATAAATTTTTTAAAATTTTATTTTAAAGAGAACAGAAAAACTAAAACAATAAGAACAGTAAAGAATTTCAAAACAAAATGGTGGGAAATTAACAATGGTTGTCATGTTACATATTGTTATCTTGAAAAGTTCAGTATGTACCATTAAAAATGTCACTACTGTATTTTAAATTGTGACTGACTCTAAATCAATATCCAATATGCAGTAATTATGTTCTTAAAAAGAGTGAGGTGTAAAAAAATGAGGACATTTTCTGGTACCAGGAATCAAACTCATGACCTTGTACTTGCCAGGCAGGCAGTGTGCCACTGAGCTAATCCCTGACCCCAGTGAGGACATTTTAGAGGTTAAGAACCAAGGTTGTTTTCTGTGACTTTGTGTGATCTCGTGCACTTATTTTCCGATTCATGAATATAGAGAATATTGAGCTCATTTTTTAGTCCACTACTTATTATGCTTTTATTGTATTTCCAAAGAGCCATTAAATGATGAGCCAAAGCAACATTCAGAAAAACTCCATTTTTTAATGTCAACCTGGGGTGAATAAAGATAATATTATTTCTATATTTACTGTCCTTATTAAATATTCTAAAGCCCAGACAAATCTGAAATTCAGTGCAATCTGGGTCAAGGTCCTGTAGCAGTTTCTAAGACTTTTCTGCTTATATCAACATTTTAAATTTTGAAAAGTCACCAGCAGGCTTCCTCCATTAGAGTCAAGAAAAATTATTTCTCTTCTCTTCATTTCTACTTGTTGATAGATATTAATTTAATCAACCTACAAGGTTGTCACTCTTTCTGTAAGATCTCCTTTGCTTCTTCGTGCCATATTGTCAGTTGGTGATTCCAAGGTGCTATTCAAGCCTTGCAATCTTTAAAATATTACTTGAATCTAGAGTCTTATTTTATATTTCCACCGTCACTCTTCATGAACTTTTTAAATGAAAAATTGACACTTCCCATATTCATTTAAAATATTATATGCACCCTCTGCAGTTCACCACATTTTTGCAAAAACTACTTTCAAACATAGGACATATAATTTTACAGATCATTCTTATCAGTGTGAGCTTTCTCTGACAGCCCATTAATCTTTGAAATGTTTTGCCCAGTCATGTGATGTACTGTCATAGGAGAAGTGGGATTCATTGCTTCCAAACTCATCTAGACAGAAAGAGAGCATCATTATAGACATTTATCATTTTCCACAAACCCAAAATTTTCGTAAATGGAGTGTGTGTAGGTCCTTTGTTGGATCATCACAATTAGCACCTAAGCAAGGTAAGTGTGAGGTATCATTCATCAGACTTGATTATGAGTTAATGTTCTTGTTTTACCTGGATGGTATACCTGTCAAAAACTTTACTAAACCTCAGTACTTTCAATCTTCCTCTAAAGCCTGTGAGATACATGGAGAAGTTAAGCACATGACTAGGGCATCATTGATAGCAATGAGAAACACGTAAGTTTCTATTAATCATTAAACTCATTTGGTTTATACTGAAACCACTACCATTTGCATGAGAAAAATGTATTAAGTGCTTCACAAAATCTGAGTTACGTACTTATAGGAACATTTCAATCTTCTATCTTTTATGTTTCCCACATTTAGTAATAATTTTTATATATGCAAAGGGCATGGTAAATACATAATAATGAAGCAAACATAAATCACTGAAATTGTTTCACATTACTTAAAGGGCTACTTAACTAAGTATCCAAGATTCATGATGAAACCTTATTTTTATGAATGATTGATGTTTTTGGATTTTAGTTTCCTTAACTATAAGAGGAGGTGGATGAGTTCATTAGTTTTCAAATTATTTTCTAAAACAATAACTTCATATTTATAAACACTATCAAAATGCCTAGTAATCCTGTGTACAAGATTTACAGTTTTCTCAAATTAGTAACATCATGTTATTCCTTTTCCTTTTTATTTTATTTTACTGGTAATTAAAACAGAAGCAAAATAAATGCAATTTGGTGCCAAATTATCATTAAAATTTGATGGATTCTCTGGTTGTATTATTGTTTTGAATATTATTTGAGTAGCTTTGAATGCATGCTTGTTTGTTCATTGACTGAATTTTATAGAGCAACCTGCAGAAAAACTCTTCCTACAAAACTAGGAAATTATTACTAGCTAAAGCACAGGTTGCAAGTAGATTGAAGTAGAAATTTGCAAATTGATCATATTTAAGACCCTTTAAAATGTAACCCCACACATTGACTTTTGCATATAAAGAGAGCAGCATAGATAACAAACACAAAAATAGACAAATGGTTTGCAAGTTCAAGGCCAGCCTGGGCTACAGAGTGAGCTCAAGGCCAGCCTCAACTGCATAGGGAGGCACTGTCTCAAACAAAACAAAACAAAACAAAACAAAACAAAACAAAACAAAATCCTCAAATGCTATAAAACAAATAGGCTGCTTTTAAAAGAGATGGGTAAAGAATTTGAATAGACCCTTTTGTAAAGAAGACATAAAAATGGCAAACATATATGACAAATGAATAAAATCACTCATCAGAGAAATGCAAATTAAGACCAAATTGAAGTATATTCCCAAACCTTTTAAAAGGCCTATTTTCCAAAAGGCGGGTGATAGACTGGGGATTGTAGCACCTGTCTGTAATCCCTGCACTCTGGGCCGCTGAGGAAGGAAGATCACAATTCAAACCCAATCTGAGCAATTCATTGAGTGTCTATCTCAGAATTACAAGTAGTTTCATGCAAGAAATCTCATGTTTGAGCCTTTGTATCAGAAAAAAAAAATGTGAAAGATAAATTTTGCAAAGGATATGGGAAAAAAGAATCTTTACAGATTGATGTTGGAATTGTAAGGTAATAAGTTGAGAAGACAGATACTATGAGTAAAATATGAATGTTCCTAAAAAGATTAAAATCCAAACTATCTTCCCCCATAACAAACCAATGACTGGGTATATCTGTCACACTGAATGAAATCAGTACATTGAAGAAATATCTTCCTTCCGACATTCATTGAAACATTGTTCACTGTAGCCTATGTAGAATCTATCTGAAAACCTATCAGTGGATGAATGGACACAGGAAATGTGGTGCATGGGCATATCGGAGCCTGTGATCAGCCGTACAGAAAAAGAAATTCTGTCATTTGAGACAGTGGAGATGGTCTTGGAGGACGTTATGATGGGTGAAATAATACAGCACACAAAAAAAGTGGCATGTGATCTCACTTTATGTGGAAACTTAAAAAAAATGATGAATGCAAAGAAATAAAGAGGGCATTGGTCATTAACAGAGTCTGTAGGTGTTGAGTGTGGGTTAGTTGTAGGAGACGCTCGTCAAAGGGTATGAAAGTCCAGCTACACAGAATGAAGTTCAGGAACTGCACAATACAGTCACTGAAGTAAACAGTGCATTTTTGAAAGATGCTGAGAGACTGGATATAAAATGTTTTCACCAAAAAGAAGTATCTGTACCACGATAACTAGCTTAATTAACTAAATTTAACCTATCTATCATGCATATGTAATTAACATGTTTTACATGGTAAGTGCATATGAGATCATCTGCCAATTTTAAAACAAACACCCCTTTGATCAGTGAAAGGAAGTCGTCATCTGGCCAAAGTAAGGACTTCGGGCAAGAGGCGAAGGTCCAGTGGGATTTGAGGGAGTGGAGGAGGGCGGACGCCTTCCACTCCCGAGACCTTTCCTAAAAAAGTCGGAAGGTGGTCAGAAGTGGTGGCCTCCAGCCTGCCGAGAATGAAGTGTCTGAGCCGGAAGGACTTCCCGAAGTTGTAAGAAAAGGTTTGCTGACGCCCCGATTGGGAAGACCAGCCCCCACATCCTGCGGAGAAACACCCTGGCCACCAGGACCAGCCCCCAACTTGCTGCACAGAAGTCGTAGGAAAAGAAAATCTTGGAGGAGGCCCCAAACCAACAGCTGGTGGCAGCAGATCACAAAAGGTCAAGGCTGTGCAACAGAACCCAGCGGGGTCAGGCCCCTTCCTGGAAGTAGGACAGCCCCGGGGATGGCCCCAGAACCAGGGGCAGCCTGCTTGTCCCTAACCCAGATGCCAGTCCTGAACCCACGAAGAGCGAGAACTGTCAAGAACTGTCGGGTCTAATGAAGAGGCCCCTGCATCATCGGGACCCCTGGAACGGGGACAGCATGAGTCCCCAAGGACTTCATCACAGAGCGCGGTAGCAGTCGGGAGCAAACACTCCTGTGATCTCAAAAAACTTTCCCTTCCTTGTCCTACGTGTGAAGGACAAGTTTGGAAGAACTGAGGACGCAGCCCCATGGGTGGCCCGCTGCTGTTATGTAAATAAATAGTCCCGTATAAAGCTTTCTGGTCACCCGCTACAATTAAACGGCAAGCACCATGCAAAAAAAAAAAAAAAAGAATGCATAAATATAAAGAAATGAAGCAGCATATAACATTATAAACATTGATAAAGATTATAAAGAAAATATTAAAATTTAATTTTAAGAATTGGTAACAAACTGTTAAAAAGAAAACACAAATTCTGATGAGGGAAGGGGGAAGAAAGAAAGAAAAAAGGAAAAATATAGTTATACATGAGATAGTTAAGATAGTTATACAACTAGTTTCTCTTAGTTCACTGAAAGGAAATATTTGCACTAATATTGTTTGGACAAAATATCATGCCTGTATGTTGTACTCTGAATAGCTACTATGAAGACAATAATACACAATGTATTAATGTCCATGACTCTCCCACTAACCTGTTTTGTTTTGTTGGCTCTCACTATGCAGTTCAGGTTGGTATTTAACTCACTTTGTAGCCCCAAATGGCCTCAAACTCTCAATAATCCTCCTGCCTCAGCCTCCCGAGTGCTGAGATTACAGCCTTGATCTACCATGCCTGGCAACTACTATCCTGTTTTGAAACTGTTTTATGGTTATTTTTATTTTTTCCTTGTAAAATAAAAGATAAGCAAATAATATACTTTGAAAAGTAAAATAAAATAAAGTACCCTAATTTTATTTTGGTGCTGGATATTAAGTAATGAAATGATAACCTGATATGGTATGAATGTTCATCCAATAATAGGAACAATGTTACCTTGAAAATGAATGCTTTATCATAAATTATGAATAATTTTGTTACAATATAAGAGGAAATACTATCTTAAAGATTGAGAATATACTTCTGAATTTCTGTCTTATGCAGACATTGTGAAAAATCCCCATAAAACTTACAGAAAACATTCAGGAGCAGGTCTTGAGAAAGATTCAACCTCGGTCCTCTCTACTTCCACCTCTAAGCAAGAAATAGAGAATTTATGGTCAGAGTAAAGGGAAAAAGTAGGATCAAGCAGCAGGGCTATGTTTTCAACTCTTCCTCAAACCGTGTGGAGGAGACAAACAAAAGTAGAAATTATCTCAAGAAAAACCTGGTGGACTTACATAAAAGAGTCAGGTGTTCCTACTACACACAAGAAAGAATTGTCACTTGCACAGGTGGTATACAGAAAAGATAGGAGAAAAATAATTTTTCTTTATAATTGAGAAATTCAAGGAAAAATCGGGAATGGACAACAGAGGAAGTTCTAGTAAAAACTATTGTCTCTACTCTTAAACTGGTAAGGAGGAATTGTTCGACAGAGTTTTATTATTTTTACTAATCTTATTGATTAATGCTACCACATAATTCTTGAACTCTGTCACTATTACAAAAGTTCCCTTGTGGAGGCAAAGAACCACTCAGGTGGATTAGTAACATAGCCTTCAATTTGGACCGAAGAATGATGGAAGTCACAGTTACAAAGCCTAACCACTTGATTACACATTTTATAATTATTATTGAATAATTATTAGTGAATCTTGACTGTGCGAAGTCAGAATTTAATACATGGAATGTTGCTTTACACTATTTACAGTTATTTTCTTTTTAGATTAAAAATGAATTTACTAATACACAGTCATTTTAAAGGAAATTAAGACAAAACTACTAATCATTTTAATATCAAATATTAGGTTTGACTGAAAATACTTTTTAAAGTTTATTAAAGATCATCTTAAATTGTTAATCATTTTCTCCGAGACTAATTACAAAATAAAATGTCTTTCTCTTTAATAAACAATTTTTAAAATTTATAGTAATTAAATAGACTATTGCAGAATTCAAATGATGAGGGCTTTGAGAAAACTAATATTAAATTCATTCAGTTTCTTTTAGACCTAATTAGAGCTGTTTAAAATCACATACTGGGATACAAATCTTTGCTGCTATATTCAACCGTTGATTAAAAATCTGGTAAGACTTTGGTCATGTAAAATGTGAGACAATCAAAAGCTGAGTAGCTGGAGATACGGCTCAGTGGTAAAGCATTTGTCTAGCATCTGTAGGCCTTTCAAATCAATACCCCTAGCTACACACACACATATGCACATACACACACTCAGTAAAACAATATCTGAGTTTATAGATGATATAAATTAAAGAACCATTGTAATATTTATTTGGCAAATGAAAATTATGTAAATGTATTTTGCAAAAACATATTGTCTTAAAGTATGCACATTTTTGTGGGATGGCTATGTCAAGTTAAATTATATGTATACAATTTTCACATATTACTTACTTTTTTGTCATGAGAATGCTTAAAATGTACTCTCATTGCAAATTCCAAGAGTAGAACACATTTTGTTAACTAAAGTCACCATGTTGCTCAATAGATCTCTTGAATTTATTTCTGTTCATCGAAAGCTTGTGTCATTAGATAAACATGTCACCAATCTTCTTACCCCTAGCACTAAGTCCTGAGAAGCAAAATTCCACCCTCTGCTTCTTAGTTAACTTGTAGATTCCACGTATAAATGCAATCATGGAGATTTGTTTTCTATATGGATTTTACAGAAACACTATCTACTAGATTTTTTGGTGTTGTCACAAGTAAAATAGTCTTATTTTTGTTTTGAAGGCTGACAAGTATTTCATTTTATCCACAAATCACATTTTCTTCATCCATTCATCAGTTAATGGACACTTAGATTTTCTCCTTTTCTTGGCTATTGTAGGTCAGGCTGCCTTTGTAGCAATTGCAGTTCCAAACATGAATTAGCTTATTCCACGACAGAAACTGCAATGTTGGTAGAGCGTGGTTAAGGATATCTGCTCATTTGATGTCATTCAAGAAACAGAAAAAAGAGGGGCTGGAGACCAGTATGTAGCCTCCTACTTCATGCCCCGGTGACCCACATGCAATCAGACCCCACCGTCTGCAGTGTGTTCAGCTATGGATCTCAGGAATGTCTGTAAAGCCACTGCGGAGTATAGCACCCCTGTGACCCCATCACCTCACCTCCTGCACGCATAAGAACTGGGGAAGGCATTTTAGATCTAAAGCAAAACAGCAAGTTCCTGGCAACTGTATCGACAAGCAGATGAAAATAATGGGTTGATTTCTAGGATTCCCATTCTGTTCCATTTGACTGTGTCTGCTTTTATGCAAGTATCATGCTCAGTACCTTTCAAAACCTATATTGTTTACTAGTAACTGTTAATTTTACAAAAGTTGGGGTCTCATGGGATATTTTCCTACATGAGTACAGCCTATTTTGATCATATCCATCCCACTCATTTGCCTCTTGATCCTCTTACTCTTACCTGATATTCTACCTTAAATTTTTATATTAGCTTTTTGTTTTCTTTAGATATCATGTATTAGGGAATTTTGTGAATTTTGTCTTTCTGAGGCTGGTTTATTTCACTTCATTTGAAAATCTTCAGTTCCAACCATTTTATTACAAATGGCATGATTTTGTTCCCTTGCGTGGCTGAACATATTCCATTCCATGAATATAGTGAATGTTCTTTATCCACTCATACATTGATAGGTGGTGACTGGGCTGAAATGATATCTTTGTTATTGTGAACTGTGCCTCAATGACATGGGTAGGCATAAATTACTATTGTATGCTGACTTTGATTTCTTTACTTTTTTAATTTCCAAAGACACTGTTGCTGTAGCTACACCATAAGGTAAATCTATTTTTTAGGCACCTGAGTACTAACTATAGTAGTGGCTTTACTAATTTACATTTCTATCAACAGGATATAAAGGTCAGTTTCTTTCATATTCTCCCCAGGACATGCTGTTAATTTTATTCTTGATGATAGTTATTGTGATTGGGAGAGATGGAATCCCAGTGCTGTTTTGATTTGCATTACCTTGTTGTTTTCAGAATCTTCTCTTTGTCCTTCATTTATAGAGTTGTGTTTTAATATATATTAGTGTAGTCTTCTTTGAATGAAATTTTACTGGTGATTTTGCTCTTTCTTTACTAAGAGTTTTATATCTTTACATGTATGCAAAATTTTCTGACATCATTTCTTTAAATACGTTTTCTATCTTTTGTTTTATCTTCTCCTTTGTAAATGTGCGTCTTCTCCTTTATAAACTTTTATAGCATAGATATTTGATTTTTGATGTTGTCCAATATATTCCTTAAATTTTCTACATTCTTCTTTATTCTTTGTACATTTTCCTCTGTTTCTATGTTTGTAAATACCCACTAATTGGGTTTTCTTTTGCTTTATCAATCAGTTACTTAGGTACTCTATTGACTCCATTCTGATCATTACATATGTTTTGCTCCAGAATTTTTTAATAATTGAAAACTTTTAACTTTCTAATTTTTAAGATCTAAGTTTGCCTTGACCTCACTCAGTAACTTCTCCATATATTCTAAAATTTCTTTAAATAATTATTTTGAATATTTTATTTCTTTGTCTGCTGTTTTGGTTATTTTCTTTATGCTGAAACAAAATAACAAACACCCAAATTTAAAGAAGGAAAGATTTGTTATAGCTCACAGCTTATAGAAATTATAGTTCATTTTTGACTGGCTCCAAGGTAGAGTGGCGTGGTAGAGGGTCACCACAGAGCAGGTAGGCCAAAGACAGCAAGCAGCAGGCAGCAAACAAAAGGTAACAACAACAAATCAGTTTTCTTCCTGTCCCTTGTATTTTGCCCAGACTACCAACCCTTATGGCTGGCAGCACTCATAGCCATAACCCTAGTATCACACCATGAATTAATCTCACCATCACATCCTTGATCCCACTGATACAGCAAGTGAGTTCAAGCATGGTATTCACAAGAGACTGAAAGAGCAAAAATGGACAATGCTTTATTGAGCCAGTTGACAAACTCGTAACCAGGAGGCAGAGAAGATGACCTCTCTGATCTACATATCACCTTCCATTGAAGTACATATTTAGGTTTCCATAGTAACAATTACTTAATTTTGGGGAATCTTACAAGAATGTCACACAATTATCACAAAGTTTACCTTTCCAAGAAGCTGTTAGACAGCCGGAATCCAGAGTACCAATGTGGTTTAACTTTCAGCCTACTACCCTGTTCATCCTGTTTGCTCTGTTCCCATTGTATGACTCTGCTGTGCTTTAAATGTGTTGATAACTAACCAAGGAAAGGGGGTGAAGATTTTGGTCAATTACCACTTAAGTGAACTTAAATGACTTCTCCTATTATGGAATTAAAAAAAAAGAAAATGGAGTCTCTCTTGCCTGATCACTGCCACCATTCTCGAACGTGCTTCTTGAGGGCTCACTTCTCAAAGCAAAGTCTTTCACTTTTGCAATTTTGAGACTGCAAAGGATGGAGCTCTGCTGGTTTTTTTCTGATGTCCTCAAGCCATGTTTTCTATTGTCCTCTTCTAAAATATGCGGCTTTCCTTGCTAGTCTTTTCACCAACCCATGTCTTTTCTGTTCCATCTTTGGAACTACACCTAAAAACATCAGAATTAATAAACAGAAAAATCTTAAAACAGATGGAGAAAAACAAGTTACAACCAAAGAAACAGGAATAAGATCGACAATGAGGTTATGAGCAGCACTGTAGACAATGTAACAAACTTTAAACTATTAAAATGCAGACAACCTTACTGGACATAACAGAGAGTTTATGGAGTCCAACAGCCAGTGTAGCCCCTCTTCCCAGCAGAAACCTCCTGAACCTGGATTGTACCAATAGCATTTCTATCAGCATTTTGGTCTTCTGAATTCTGAATAGAATCTCCCATCAAGTACATCTTAAAGCATTCCAGGGATGCTTTTTCAGTCACAATCTCCAAGCCTTTTCAAACTCTTCCCACGTGCCAGTTTCAAAGGCTCCTGCCCCACAAGATCAGGTACAGTCACAGCAATAACCCTACTTCTGGTACCAAATTTTGTCTAAGTTACTTTTCTCTTTGCTGAAATAAAATACCTGGCACCTAAAATAAAAGGTGTAAAGGTTTACTTACTACAGTTTGTGGAGATTTTAATTCACAGTTGGTTGGCTCCAAGGCAGAGTGGCATGCAGAAGGGTATCACAGAGCAAGCAAGCAGAAAACAGCAAGCAACAAGCAACAAGCAATGAGCATCAACAAGAACTCTATTCCTACCTTTTATATTTTATCCAGGCTGCCCACACAATGTTAATCTTAGCATTGCACCATGAATCAATCTCACTGTCATATCCTTGCACCCAGTATCACAATCCTAGATCCAGCCATCTCAAAAGAGTCACATCTATCACCACATGAGGCTTTGAGGGGAACACCTTGACACAAGCCATATCATATGTCTCTATTTCTTTGTAAACTATGGGAAATTATTTTTTCTTAAATGGTGCTATGTGTCTAATTTTGTTCCTTCTTGCTTTATAGTAAATTCTGTACATTTGAAGCAATAATATCTCATATTAATGTTTGCAGATTGACTTTATATGAAAAATCCATTTATCATTCTGTTCATTCAGATATCCTGGGTCAACTGTCTGGAGTGCTTTGCAAGAGGGGGAAATTATTGTGGAAGTCCTCATATGGATCACTGATGGTTTGTTTAGTAGGTTGTCATCTTCGGTGGACTAGGTCCGTGGGGTTGGTCCTGAAGTTGAGATCCACTGGGATGAACTTTTTGATAATGATAATGTTTTTGATAACTTAATGATAATGTAGGGAAGGACCTGCAGTCTTGTCTTGGTTACTTTTCTCTTGCTGCTGGGACTGAATACCCGACACTGAAAATGAAGGAAGGAAAGGTTTATTTAGCTTACAGTTTGTGGAGGTTTCAGTCCATACTGGGCTAGTTCTAAGGCAAGGTGGCACATGACAGAGGGCTACAGTCTATGGCGGCACAAAACAGCAAAAGCAACAAGAGCAAAAGGGAGGAATGGCAGCAAGCAGTCTCTTTACCTCTACATACTACCCACTCCAGGGTGAGTGTAGCACTCACACCCATAATCCCAGCATTGCATCATGGATCAATCACAAATCCTAGAAGCCCACCCCATGACTGCATAAGAATTTTGGGGGAATGCAGACACAAAACAACAAGCCTAAACCCATAATGGTTTGCCTGAACTTTACACCTAGAGTTAAGTTTGAAGTCTGAGTCTACAGGCAGTAGCCTGTTACTATGGTAGGCCTACTAACTGAGAACACTTGGATGAGGTTCCAGTCACAGTCCTTGTGCCACTGCCATGTTTGGAGCCTCTGTCCAGTACAACCTGGCACTAGGATCTACTGGTATAGGCTTAGACTTTGGGCCCTCTGGACACTTCAGCTACATATACAGGGACCATTTAGGAGTTTGGTGCCACAGAGACTGGCCTGATTCTGCTGAGATTTGGATCTTGTATTTCCATGGTCCTATTAGAAGGGGCATTCACTGGTTCAAACATGAAAGTAGGGTTCTGAGAACAAGTCTGGTGCTGGGACTGACATGAACCCTGAGCAATGAGAGCAAGTCTAGTTTGAGAGTGGACTGGTGCCTGAGGCAACTAAGGTTGGACTCACTCTGGAGATCCTTAAAGCCTAAATTTTCTGAGTCTAGCCTCGCACTGAGGACAGTCTAAAAAGTGGAGGCTCTAAGGTAAGTCTACCTGTAGAGTGGCTCAGAATGTAAGTCAACTGTGCTGTCCTGGAGTTTGGAGTTGTGGAATCCAGTTTAGCAAGAGGCTGGCTTGAAGGCATAGCCTATGGTGTGCAGCCTGGATTCTGGGTGACAAAGTTCTGCCCAGTGCTGTTTTATCCTAATATATGCCTGATTGGGAGGTCTGTGAGAAGTCTAAAGTTGAATTCCATATCTTTCTCCAAAATAGGTGCTATGCTGCCAGAAGTTGATGAAGCATTTGCCATTAAAATATTGGGGTTAAAATATTGTTCCCAGTCTTAGGACTTTATTTTCTCTCTTGTATATATACACTAAGTGTTGTTGCCATAATTTATCACTTAATTTAGTTAGCTCTTGTGCAGGTGTTTTCATGTTTAGGTAATTATTTGAATTGATGTTTCTGCCAGAAAATCAGAACTAAAGTTTTATTCCATAATCTTACAGATTTCTATCATTAGATAAATTATTCTCTTAAATAATAATGAATATCAACTTTAATTGAAAACATTATGTTGCATGCTTCACAGGGTTTAGAAAAGGTCAATAACTGAGAATTAACATATAATACAAATATTTAAACTGTTATAAGAAAACCTGACATAAACATAAAACATACCCATTTTTAATACATGAATACATATTTATAATAAATTTATGTTATGGCCAAAATAATGTTTTACAATGCCTTTGTATATTATTATATACACTGACAGATAATGTTCTTAAGTATTATCTATAGTCTAAAATTTCAAAGGTCTTACTTGTATGTATTAGCACTGAGTAATTTTGCAATTTTCTTTAAAAATGACTATAAAATGCTATATTAATAATGAGTAAAAAAAATAATGAGTAAGACATAATTTATCTACTATGTCACAAGTTCTGCAATAAACATTAGGAAAAATTATTTCTAGTAAACAAACACAGCACTCTCGTAAAGAAAGGCATAGCATGTATCACAAAAATGTCCCATATAACAGAAACATGAACAATTATATCAGTTGTATAAATATAAATGGGATTAGTGATATAAGAAGACAATAATGTTTAATATGGCAGAGAAAGAAGTTTCAACTAAATACTGCATAAAATAAACATATAAGCTGATCCTTGTGGTGCATACCTGTAATTCCAGTACTTGGGATGTTGATACAGAAGGATTGTGAGTTCAAGGTACTGCCATAGCTATATGCAAGTGTATACCGATTCTGGAATCTCTAGGGAGATGCTGTCTCAAAACAAACAAGAACATTTTAAAGAACAAAATACAAACCCAAACAAATTAAATCAAAATGATTCAGATATTAGTGCTTTAGGAATGAACAAGATACACATAAATAAGACAGAAAGGCAGAGATAACATAGTGAATCCAGATCACTAGTCAATCTCCGAAGAAGTAGAAGTACAACAAAAAAGATGATATTAATCACAAAAATGAAATTCAAAGCAGAGATGTGAGGTTTTGTTTATGCACTTTTTCACACAGCAAAACTCGCTAGAATCCAAACCCTATAGATCATCAAGGGCATGTGGAGTGAGTCACAATAATAATATGAGCGCCTATGATATACTTATATGGATGATGAACTGAAAAAACAAATAGTAAAAAAAAAAAAACTTAAATAACAATATGTTAGATATGCTGCATATTATATTTTAAATGCTATACCTTAATAAAAATAGTTTTTCCAGTGTCCATGTAATAATTATAAACATTGATTGTATGTTGAATGAAAAAAGAGTATATTTCCTTTAAGTGAGATCAAAATATTTTAAACATCTTTTAGCTATATAATAAAGTTAGAAATTATTAACACAAATAAAATGTAAAGATTCACTTTGTGAGGGTTTTCCACAGAAAGAGAACCAGGAGGAAAATGCACACACACACACACACACACACACACACACACACACACACCACAGAATGTCACTGAGGTATGCTGCTTTAAGAAATACAGCAAAGGAAACAATCAGCAGTGTGAAGAGACATGGTACAGAATGGGAAAAAATTGCCAGATATTCCTCAGAGGAATAATATATACAATAAAATAATATGAAAGGGAAAGAAACTGTTCAAAGGAAGGAACAACTTGGATGAGGAAAAGGAGAAAAAAGAAAGAAGGAAGTCGAGAGAGAGAGAGAGAGAGAGAGAGACAGAGAGAGAGAAGGAGAGCTGGGATAACTGTACTGCTGATGTCTGGTTGTTTATTGAAAGGAACAGTTAATGCTTAAATATTTTATATTTTGACCAAATTTGAATGCTTATATCTGGTAATCTGAGCAACCTATTTGAAGACCACAGTTTTCAATAGAACAACCACTGTGAGTTCCTACCATCTTGTCTTGTGAAACTCTGTAACATATCTAATATTTATTCTAATAATTTTTTAAAAGTTTTCTTTAATGGCTTGAACAATCTTCCATTCTTATATCTGGTAATTTCCTATCATTTTATTTCTAAATCTTGTATCATTTTTCATGTTCTTGCTTTGTTTTATTTATGTCTGTGATGTTGACATTTTGCTACCATCCTTTCTTTTGCTACTCTCTTTAAAATAAAATTTAAAATTCTCGAAAATTTTGGTACTCTAAAATAAAAGACTCAGTCAAAAATGGGCAAATGAAATGAGTAAACACCTCTCAGAATAAGTACAAATGACCAATAGATACATGAAAATTGTTCTTTAATTTTAACTGGCCATTAGAGAAATGCAAATTCAAACACTGAGATTCCATCTCACTCCCGAAAGAATGGCTGTGATCATGGCATCAAATGATACCAAATGCTAGTAAGACTGTGGACAAAACGCATCCTTCTATACTGGTGAGAATGTGAAGTAGTACAATTATTATGGAAATTAGCTTTGAAATTCCTCAAAAAACTAAATCTAGAAATTCCATTCAATCCTACTATTTCCATTCTGGGTTATCTTCCTGAAAGTGAAAAAGGCATTGTATTACACTGATATATGCATACCAATGTTTGTAGCACCTCAGTCATAATAGCTAAATCTTGGGAGCAGCCCGATGTCCATCAGCAGATGAATGCTCTGACATAAAGGATGCTAACCCTGAGTCATCCGCAGGAATAACGATGCACTGCACCTTGAGACCATAAAGTTAAGTGAAATAAATCAGACACACAGCTTTATTGTTGTTTTTTTTTTTTTTTTGTGGTACTGGGGATCGAACTCAGGACCCTGCGCATGCTAGGCAAGCGCTTATTCCACTGAGCTATATCCCCAGCCAAGACACACAGCTTTAAATATTGCATAGTTTCTCTCACATGAGAATTCAAAAATGTAAAAAGCAAAATGAAAGACAGATAATAGGAAAAGGGATCATAAGATAAAGAGTCCTTTTGTTGATGAAAAAGAGCAAAGAAATGAAGGGAGGGTGTAGGGAGCCGGGGGATGAAAAAAGGGGTTTAAGATGTGCTAGGAGCAAGTATTCGCTTGTCAGGAGCAACGCAACTGTCATGTACAGCAAACATGTACCAACAAAAAAGTAAGAACTGAAGAAATTGCCTCTGCAAAGGAGGAAAGTTCACGAACGTTTTCAAGAAATGATTTACTTATTTCCTTGAGAAAAGGATATAGCATTTCCTCCTCTTATCTTAACAGTACTGTTATCAGTGTGCACCACCCACCCTTATTTAACAAAGATTACACATGGCAGTTGCGTTATCAGAAAATACCCAGAACAAATAAATTTTACTCTGTTTTCTTAGAGAGAGTCTGGTGAGCAGTGTACTCATTTCTAGAGTGTGCATTTTGCAGAAGTATGAATATCAGTGGAGTGATTCTGACATTCAGGTGATAAGATTTGCATAAAATATATTTACAGAAATTCTGTGTAGCTAATATATAGCTCTTCAAAATCTTTACCAATTTCAAACACACTTCATTTTCTCATGAAGAAAACTTACTCAAAAGTTTGCCAAGAAAAGCAATTTTGAATGTGAAGAAAAATGGGTAGAGAATATCAATTCCCTAGAGTTTAGATAAGCAAAAGAATCAAAAACAAAACTATATATACATAGCATCATATGCAAATACTCACCATTAGCATCATCTTTTTCAATATATTGGTTTACACATTTTATAGAGATTACCTTATTGGTGCTCTACAATTTTTTTCTTTTTTTACCGAAGTCCTCTTAGAAATTTGGAATGTATTTCTTTTCTTTTTTTTTTTTTTTTTTTTTTTGCGGTACTGGGGATCGAACTCAGGACCCTGTGCTTGCTAGGCAAGCGCTTATTCCACTGAGCTATATCCCCAGCCCGAAATTTGGAATGTATTTCTTCATCTGGTATATTAACTGTTCACTTGTCAAAGTATTATAACATACAGAAAACATTTCTATGTTAAAATGTTCTTTTATCAATTATCAACTATGATAAAATATTCCCAGACTATGATAATGAATATTAATATGCAATAAAGCTCTATTTCATATACAAAGTGATGATGCTTTCATTCAAGTTGCATAACCTGAATTGTCAAGTAGTACATTTCAAACAAATTTTGCTAAATTAAGATGTTAAATAAATCTCAAGCTTTAAAAAGTAACTAAACAAAATGATAAGGATTAACAGTGGTTGTTATATTACGTATTATTATCTTCAGTGAAGTTGCTCAGGTTACCAGATGCAGGAATGCAATTTTATTGTTTTTATGTTGTTTTGTTTTTGTCTATGTTGTTGCTATGTTGCTATTGTTTTTTATTCTCTTTAAAATAAAAAAAATCGTTAAACATTTTCTATTTTACTTTATTTAATTTATTTTTTATTTTTTTTTGGTACCAGGAATCAAACTCAGGACCTTGTGCTTGCCAGGCTGGTGCTCGTGCCGCTGAGCTATATCCCCAGCCCAAAACATTTTCCGATATCACATATATTTACTTTTGTAGCTAAATTAAATTTTGTGAATAGAATATATTTGGAAAGGAAATAAATGTAATATAAAATCTATAATTACAAAAATTTAGAAAACATTAGCATTGGTTTTGCAACATAAACACTATCTGTTAGTACCTCCTTGTACCTGTTAAAACATTCAAATTAAACAGAAAAAAATTCAGATCAATTATGATAACTATGTACTTGGGTACAAAATGATTTTTAAAATATCAGAGAATACCTCATATTCTTTAACACTGAAACTCAAAGAAAGATTCAACATAGTAAATTACAAAAAATTTTGAGCACTAAGAACAGGTCAAGATGGTATCTGACAAGATCTTCTCAAGTATCTCCTAGTGGACATATCAATTTGAGCACTTATGTAGAAAATGAAAGCACATTTTGCAAATGCTAAGGAAGCAACATGACAGAGCATAGTATCTGCTTTCAGGAAAATAATGAGAAAAGACTAAATGAAGGGAGGAAAAAGGAAAAGGTTACCCCTGCCCCCTCTTCTGCCATGTCTAACATTTTGGAGCGAGACATATTTTGGCGGGGTAGGGGATGAAGAATTTAGGTCTATACCCTTTATTTGGAGCCAGCATGAGGCCTGTAATTGTAAGAACAAGTGCTAGAAAGCTGCACAGTCTCTACCCGTCTGGCAGACCATTGCAGAGTGAAACCACAGGGCTGCGTTAGATAGGGGGTCAAGTGCTTCTATCATTCCTGCCCTAGCAGAGTGAAGGACAAGACCCCACCCGTGGGGAGCAGGACATGAAATCAAGCACAAGACACCGCCTTTCGGTTTATTTCCGTGCCTACTGTGGTGAGATTCAACGTTCAGTAAAAACAAAGTCACTAATGTTCAGGTCAAGGTTCATAGGGTGACTAAACCCGCTCTGACAAGTGTAGACATGTACACTGATGAGTAGATCCACATTCCAGACTTCATCATTCCTAGCTTTGGCTTTGATGGGAAGCACCCCACTTTCAAGACTATGAAGATCGCTGGAGTTTAAGACTGAAGTACAACTCAATTTAATGTCAGCCTTGGCAGCCAAAGGTCTATATTTACCATTCACACCACAAGGTTGTGTAACATGCCCATCTCAATAACAGAAAAAAAAATCTAGATCTACTATGGCATGAGGCCATGGGAATATTAGAGCACAAGGGGAGAGAGACTCACGGCAGAATTTTTCAGAACCTCAAGAAAAAAGAAAGAAGTAACACTCTGAGGGTTCCAATTCACCTCACAGCAGATTTCTCAGCAGAAAACTTTTGGGATAGGAAGGAGTAACATGTGGTTTTCATGGCACTGAAGGAAAAAAATAATGCCATCAGAAGTTACTAAGCCCACTGAAGCTACCTTTTCAAAATGAATGAGCAAAAGACAGTCCCAGGGAAACAAATGCTTAGAGAATATATCTCTACGAAACCCTTCCTACAAGAAAGACAGGATAGAGAGTTCTTCAGACAGAAATAAAATTGATGCATAAGAGGTATACATGGGAAGATATAAAATTGAAAGTTAAGAATAATTATATAGAGGAACAAAATTGTGTCAGTTTTAGGAAAATGGATGAAACTGTAAAGTACATTAAGTAAAATAAATCAGACTCAGAAGAACAAGTATTGCATATTCTCTTATATATGAAATTTAGGGGGAAAATGACATGAAAGAAGTGGGTCACTGTTAGACAAGAAAGAAAAACAAAAGCCCAAGGAGGAGAGAATAGAGGTAAGGTGAGAAAGCATATAGATTTGACTAAATGTTAGATGCATGTATGAAAATGTCCCATTGAAACATAATATTCTCTAATCATTGTACCCTAAGAAAGGATATACAAATTTAGAATATTCTAATATTGTAAACACAATGTTTAAACTGTTACACACATATAAACATCAGATTGTCCCCCTAGGGCAAGAACCTGAGAGAGTACATAAAACCCAAATGTACAATAGATATTGTGAAAGAGACAGAAACTGTTCAAATGAAGGAACAATCGGGATGAGGGACATGAGAAAAAGAAGGAAAGAAGGAAGGGGAAAATTTAGATAGATCACATAGGATAATTTTACTGTTGATGTCTAATGATTCATAGAAAGGAACAGTTGATGCTTAAAGTTTTTGAACAATTTTGCGTGTTTACAAATGGTAATCTGATCAACTAATTTGAACACAACTATATGCAATTTAAACAACTATTGGTGAATTCCTAACATCTCATCTAAGTGAAGTTCTGTATTGTTTCTATTTTGTCTGTGTGTTTGTGTTTTACTATTCTTTTTTCTCTTTAATGGTTTGATCATCCCTGCATTCTTACATCTGGTAATCTGAGCAAACTCATTGAATATAAAAATATGTCATATAACAACCACTGTTAAACCCTAATATTTTGTTTTGAAACCCTTTGTCATTTTTATTATTTTTGCTTTATTTTGTTTTTGTCTATGTTCTTATTTTTTACTCTTTAAAATAAAACATAAAATTTTAATAATTTTTATGAACATTTTTAAAATAAAAAATATTATGTTGAGTTAGGCAATGTTAAAACATATGCAATAGAATATAAAATACTTAAAATATGAGAATGAATGTATAGAAACCTTCAAGTTCTTACTAGTATAGTTTTTCTTTTTGTTTTTAAATTTACAGTTATCTTATACGTTATCATTTCAAAATCATTGTTTGTAATCAAAATCATGTTTTGTAAGCCTCATCTATCCCCAAGGCAAAAACTGGAAATAGCTAACCCCAAAATAAGAAGAAAGAAGACTGAAAGGTAGATAAATTATTCCTAGGCATTATTAAATAGAAAAAAGAAGATATGGGGTGCTATTTCAAAGTTGGATGAATATATATATATATATATATATATGCATCTATATCACATGTATTTTACATAACAGTATATGTAAAAATTTACAAAAAAGATTTTGAAATTGTCATCACAAACAAAAATTAAATGAGGATATACACTTGTTTAACATTATTTAAACGTTATATATGTATGTGCATATATGTATCAAAACTTCTCATTGCATCCCACAAATATGTAGCTATATTTATCCTTCAGTTAAAATTAATTTAATAAGAAAGTTCACATTTTTGCAAAATATTCTATTTCCTTTCTACAAATTCAATGATTTTTGTATGCCTTAAATTTTGTGCTGATCACATCATCATCATTGCAACCTTTAAAATATTATCTTTCTTCATAAACTTTAACCTTAATAATGTACTTGAATATACAGTCTAAGGTTATAAGTGTAGATTTTCTTTTATTTTATTTCCTTCCATCATATAAATTTACTTTACATTTATATGTTCTACTTTTGTTGAATTAATCTTACTTTATTTTCTTAATTTTTCTAACAAACTGGTGATATAAAAGTTAATTTTGATTCAGAATATGTGCCCACTGTGAATCACTCCTAAAGGCTCCAGTTTATTAGGCATACACTGAGTAATAGCATGGTCACATAAAAAATAACGAAGGGCTTAGAGTGGCATTCTTAAATATTAAATTAGCTAAAAGTTTCTCTGCCTCCCTCAATTTCATTTTTTTTTTATTTTAGAAACATAAAAGTACAAAAACATATTGACAAACAGACACCCATTATCATAGAAAATAGTACAATCACAACTAATCTATAGACAAGGTGATATGGTCTCAACAGTAGTTGTTGCTTTATCCATTGATATCTTCGAATTGTAGATGTATGGACCCATATACAGACATGCAAATTTAGTCA
>PVLD010024933.1:0-11173 GCA_004027595.1 Dinomys branickii
AAATTTGCCATGAGTTCTTAGGAAATTACCTAATAGTGAGGAACATTGCATAGGGAAGACATACACGTCCCACTTACAGCATTTCCAGTGTTGACAGCACACTGGAGCTGAGATGTAAAGGTTCTGCTCTGGCTCTGACCCTGCTCTCCTCAAACACTAGAGCAGTCACACAGCTTCAGCTTCCCCAAATATAAAATGAAGGGATTGGACTAGAATAGCAAGGCTTGGGACTTTTCATTGGAAAAATAGATCTGAAAATTAACCCTCAAAGAAAATTAAAGGAAATTTTAAAGCACTGTGGTTAAATAAGTAAAGTTCTATATTACAGCAATCCACAGCAGCAGAATACTGGAGAATCTGACAGGTCTTTCAGTGCAGAAAGTTTTAACTGTAATCTGTCATTCCTCAGTTACTTATCTACATAACCTTTGCTGGCCTCTTCCTTCTTAATATTCCCCAGATATTAGCAACATGAAAGCCACGTCTTTGATAAGCACTAATACTTTCAACTTTATTTTATCAAAGCTAAGTGAGTAAATCTGAGGTTAGAATATTTAAGAACATGAATTAGAGAGAGACTGATTGTAGAAAACTAATCAGGCAGCAATACAGTGGACTGGAAACTTTGAATGGTCCTTCCATTAGAACTTGGCTAGATCCTAAGTACACTGCAATGACCTTTTGATGCTTTATGGCCCTCACTAGAGAGAAGGGCTGTGGTCTCCAGGCCAGCAAGGTAAACCAAAAACCAGAACAAAAAACAGCAAGGGATTTTTGCCACTGTCACTGTGGAATTAAAGACTAAGCTGAGGTGTTTGACAAAGTTCTTAAACTGAATCTGCAACTCCCACTTTTAATTCTGGATTTGCAGGTATAGCTGAAGTGGTCCTAGATTGGTGTTTTCCCAAAGACTATTGTACTGAGTACAAATAATCCATTGAGGAAAGATCTTTAGTCTCTGCAGGTTCCCAAAATTCAGGTTCAATATAATACAATCTCCTGGTTTAAAAAGACACCAAACTAACAGGAAGCAGAAAAAGGCCACTTTTGCTCTGAGAGAGACTGAGGAAAAGCAGACCTTAGCCAGGAGCCTGCAAAGGCCAAGAAGAAGCATGGAAGGGCTCTTCTGTCAGTCTTCAGAGGGAGCCTGGCCCTATGATACCTTAATCTTTGGGTTTCTGGCCTCAAAAACTGACTGCTCCCTGTCTGATCTGTGTCCTCGGTGCCTCACATCAGAGAAGACATGATTTTTCACTTTTCTACATTATTGTTAATAGAAGGTTTGGCCAATTGTTTGAAGTGGTGTTCACCAGACATCGCCATTAGAAAGGTCTATCCACCTTTCTCCACTTGGTGTGAGTTCAGACCTCTCCAAGGTCTCTACCAGGCTGCTACACCCTCTTTGTTTTCTGGTTTCTCCGCTAGCTTCTCAGGGCCACCCAAGATGCTGAATGATAGTTTCAGAAACTGGTAGAGCAAAATTAATTCATTAATGCACAGCATAATGTTCCATGACAGCAGGCATTTGGAGGCAGGGGTTGGGGGAGAGATACCGGAAATTAGATTCAGGACCTCGTGCTTGCCAGGCAAGTGCTGTGCCCCGAGCTGTATCCCCAGCCAATAGCAGGTATTTAAATTGTACCTCTTGCAAGTTTCCGAACCCTTGAAGAGAGGAGATCATGGTTTGTTGACCTTGACACATGGTAGGTACTTAATGTTTTTTATTTTGTCTTTTTGAGACAGGATCTCGCTATGCAGTTCAGGCGGGCCTTGAGCTCACTTTGTAGCCCAGGCTGGTCTCAAACTCACAATGATCCTCCTACCTTAGCCTGCAAGTGCTGGGATTACAGGTGTGTGCCACCACACCCGGCTCCTTAATGTTTTTTTTAATGAATGAAAATTTAGATTCACGGTGACAGAATACCCAGCACTTACTTCCTCCCCAAAAAAGAACCACCAAAGTAACAAGTGGGCAGCTGTGTACGACATCCACTCCCAGACATCCACTGCCATCATAGTGACAAAGAGGGACACCAAGATTCCTGCTGCCATCATACCTATGTGGCTCCTACTGCTTCCTGGCGCCTGGATCTGCACCTTTTATGGCTAGATGTTCTTGTCAGGGTCCATGTGAGCAGAACCAAAGGAGTGCTTCAGTGCCTGTCACCATCTCTACCCAGGCAGCATCTGGGCTTATACCTGATGAGTCAGAGGACAAATGTTTTAGGCCCCCATTACTACTGGGGCTTCCAAGGGTCCAAGGCCCTTTTTAGCAGAGTGGGCACTAACAGGGTGCAAGGAAACCTTCATCACCCACTAGGGACCACCATTCCCACTAAAGTAGTAGCCACACAGTGAGCACCCCAAACCCATGGATGTCTGTATCATACCTGAAATGCTAGAGTTTCCAGACTCTTGCATGGCCCACAGAGACAGCAGTTTTCCCTGAATTTGTCACAGTGTGCACTGTGTGTGAAGTTATTAATCACAGCCAAAGAAACTGTAGAGAGACTATCTATGCTATGGTGCCCTGCTCAAAACCAAGCCAACACCGCATAACAAACTGATAATCCAACATACATCTTTGGCAGAAAGCCACTTACTAAGAAGGCCATATCATGAAAACAGTAGAAATGCTTGATACAACAAATGTGCAAATGTCAATATAGAAGCAGCAGAGATATGGAAAGAAAAAAACACAAAGTAATGTGATGCCTCCAAAAGAACATAACAAGTTTTTAGCAACAAACCTCAGATAAATCAATGAGGATGAACTATCTGATCAAGAATGTAGTATCTGATCAAGAATATTAAAAGCTCAATAAAACCTAAGAAATACAGTTAAACCATTAAATTAAGTTAAATTAAGAAGAGTGTAGGATAGGAATGAGAAATTCCACAAGGAGACAGCTTCAAACAAAAAACTTAGCAATGAGGAGTTCGATAACAAAAAACATTAGTTAAAAGCCTCAACAACAGACTAGATTGAGCAGAAGAAAGAGTATCTGAACTTGAAGACATCTTTAGACATATTCTAGGCAAGCAAAAAGGAGGTAGAAAGAATGAAGAGCATAGTATTAATGAATGAATATTTGCACTTTTTGGAAAATCCACACATACATAGAAAAAAGCTAGGGGCATAGAAAACCTACTCAATGAAATATTCATGGAAACCTATCCAACCTTGGGAGAATGTGGACACAGATGTACAGGAGGCTTGTAAGATCCCAAATAGAGAAGACTTTCACTACAGCATGTTATAATCCGATTGTCAAAAGCACAATACAAATTCTAATATTTGCATGAGAAACTGTCAGGTCACAAGACTGGGGGAAATGTGATAATGCATCCCAACCTCTCAAACCAAATTACTGCTAACAAGAAACAAAATGAAAACTTAAACCTACAGTGATACCTTTTAGAAATGAAAGAGAAATGAAGTTTTTCTAAGACAAGCAAAAGCAGAGAATTCATATCTTCTGGAACAGGCATATAAAAATCATGCTTAAGTCTTATAATAAAAAATGAAAGAAAGGTAACTACCATCATGAATACATATGAAAGTATAAATTTCACTAGAAGAAGAGTTACACAAAAGAGAACTATAAAAAGGATCAAATATAATCAATACAATAAATCATCAAACCACAAAGATGAACACAAGTTAGAAATAAGTGAAGAATATTCAAAACAACTGGGAGAAAATCACCAAAATGACAAGAGTAACTCCTTACTTATCAACAAGAACCTTAAATGTAAAAGAACTAAACAGTCCAATTAAGGGATATAGACTAGCTGAACAACAACAACAAAAAAGGTGATGGACATGTTAATTACCCTGAATCAATCATGACCCAATTTATATATGAATCAAAATATCACATTGTATCTAATAAATATTTATAAATATGTACCAATGAAATTGTTTAAAAAGAATATATATAGACAAATTACATGAGGATTTTAAATCTAAATGTGTGTAACAACTAGTTTGTTTGAAATTCAAGAATACAGTAGTAATTTCCAAACATTCTATTCTAATTATATTCTTACATTTTTCTTGATTCCAGATATTTAAAATCTAAAGGTCAAATGCCTGGAAATACCTACATTCATAACCAAAGAACACCACAACATATAAATTTCATATTCTATTCCTTGACTCTTCCAAAAACTTGAGATCTTAAAAAACATTCCTACATTTTAGACAGAAATCAGAAAACAGTTGGCTAAAGAAAGTGAAATGACTAGAAAAAGACAGAAAGGAAAATATCTGGGGTGATGGAAAAGCTTTATAGGGTTTTTGAGGTAGTGATTGTAAGAGTGAACAAAATTGTCCAAACTGATTGAACTGAGCACATGAGACCTTTGCCTTCTTTTTTCCCACCTATCTATTGGTAGTGAGAATATTTGAAATCTACTCTTATCAACTGTTTGAGATGCTTTTCTCCTTGTTGAGACAAAATACCCACCATCCAAAGGTAAAGGATGAAAGGTTTACTTAGCTCACAGTTTGTAGAGTTTTCAGCCAGTAATCAGCTGGCTCCAAGGCAGGGTGGCACATGGTAGAGGGGCAGCAGTTCACAGCAGCATTGGACCATAAGTCAATCACAAACTCTAAATTCAGCTGCTTGCAAAAAGCCTACACCCCATGACCATATGAGGCTTTGAGGGGGATGTCAGACTATAGCAGCAGCTTTCAAGTGCACAATACACTGCTATTAACTATGGATACCATGCTATATTTTACAGATCTCTTGGACTTACTTCTCCTAATTGAAATTTCTTACTTGGTCACCAGCCCCCTCTCTGACCTCCCTTACCTCCCAGACCCTGGTATCCACAATTGACTCTGCTTCTATAATTCCAGCATTTGCAGATGCCACATGTAATGGAGAACACATGATATTTCTGTGCCTGGTTTACTTAACATGTTAGCTTCTGTGTTCATACATGTTGTGGCAAATGACAAGATTCCTTTCTTTTTCAAAGCCAAATAGTTTTCCATTGAATGTGTGCCACATTTTCTTCATCCCCAACATCCACTGCTGAACACTCTATGAATGGTGCTACCATGCACACAGGATCATAGATTTTTTTTTTTTTTTTGCGGTACTGGGGATCGAGCTCAGGACCCTGCGCTTGCTAGGCAAGCGCTTATTCCACTGAGCTATATCCCCAGCCCCGGATCATAGATTTTTCTTCAACGTATTGACTGTGTTTCCTTCAGATATATGCCCACTGGTGGGCTTACTTTCTATTTTATATTAATTATTCTTTCATATAATTTAAATTTTTGTGTTTAAATCTCTAATCCTATAGCAGTTTATAGTCTTCCAAAGTAAACTTCATACCAGTAGCTTCTCCTTTTTATGGTCTTTCTTGGTTGGTCTTAAAAAACCACTCTGGCCTATCTTCCTCTTTAGACCTTATTGGCAGTGGATTTAGTCAAATTGTCTCTATACTTCCAGATTATCAGGGCCAACCTTCAACAAAAACAAAGGCCAGAGATGTGACCCTTGGGTGAACTCTTGGGTCTCCATGGAAGTCAGGCTCGGGAAGGGCAATCTGTCACAGTGCTGCCTGCAGTCTACTGATTAGTTTTCTGCCGTTCTAATCAAATATAAGCTTATTTAATTCTTATAATAGCATCTGGAGACAGTGGACTGACCAGTTTACTAAAATTCAAATGTATTTACTAGTTTAGAAATCAAATGTGGAAAAATAAAAGACTACCATTTTATAGTCATCTTGGGTTTGTGTGACTCTTCTCTGACCATTAATTTTCTAAGGTTTTTTTCCTCCATTATTGGCTCATAAAATAAAAAGTATAATACAGCAAAACAAAACAAAAAAAAACTATCCTTAGCCAGGCACAATGTCACTCCTCTCTAATCCCAGCTACTCAGAAAAATGAGGCAGGAGCACTGCAAAATTGAGGACAGGCTGAGCAGTTCAGCAAGACCCTGTTTCAAAAAGCGGGTGGGTACCTGTGGAGGTAGCTCAGTGTTAGTTCATGGTTCAGTCCCCAGTCCTGCCAAAAATGAAATACCCTATGTCCATCTGAACCAAAACCAATAAAACTGGAAAATCTGGGAATCTCTACAGTTCTTGAAACTAAAATGGCAAATCAATTAGGTCAACTTCAAAGGAATTAGAGAAGAAAAACAAATAGTCAAATGGATGAAGACACCAACCAATTTCAAAAAAGAGAGAAGTACAATAATATAAAATGTAAAGAATTTTATACTCTCAGTTCTGAAATACTTCAAAAAGTTTTAGAGTTAGCTAACATGAGTTTTTGATTAATCATTATCATTGTTTGTAATTATCAAACTATAAAAGTTCTGAGCAGGAAAATGACTGAAAAGCTCATGGAAACAAAAGAAAAGATTCTGCCTTTTAGTGTGAAAACATAAACATATGATGTTAAGATAAGAAAAAAAAAGATTTTGATCATTAAAATCCATGAAGATTGGAAATGCAACAGTATTTTCCTAAACCAGTGGTGGCGAACCTATGGCAGGCGTGGGGCAGTGATCTGATTGTATCATTGGAAGCTCTAAAACGTTAAATTCTTGCAAGTGATTACAACAAATCCCACTCTTGGCTCTGCAGGCTAAGCATATCACAGCAGAGATCACCATCTTACACAGCTCTTCAGCAAGTCCTTTTGTGACTCAGCAGTCTTCCAAGTTATTTTTAAAATAATACAAAGCTGATGCAAATAAGTACTATAATACTAGATTACCCAATATGCTGTGAGAATCCAGAGGAAATAGTGACTCATTCTAATTAGGGGAAAGGCAGGAAATTATACAATATTACCACAGGATAGCTTTTATGTAGGTCTTCAAGGATGGCAAAATCTTGAAATTATTATATTTATATTATGAATATTCATAGAAAACATAAATCAATAAAAAGAAGTATTCCATGAAAAACCACCTACAACCCTACCATTTAGAAAAATGCCACTGCTAACATGACTTTTAAAATCCTCTATTATTTACTGATTTTGGTGCTAGAGATTGAACAGAGGGCCTTGAGGATACTAAGCACATCCTTTACTACTGTGATACGTCCCCAGCCAATAGTGACTTTTTTCTCTATGCGGAGATATGTGACTTTATAAAAAATTTTCTGAGAAATGCTTCACAATATGCTGTGAACCTGTCTATACTTTTCTGGTATTTATTTTCAGTTAATATATCTTTGTATGTTTATATCTTATTAACCAATTATCATTTTATCAACATCCCCACCTTTCATTTCTTTATTATAGATACTTAAGGTATATTAAAACATCTTTTGTATATGTATGTCTTTGTCTCCTCACCAGATTATTTCTTTAGGAAGAATTCCTCAGAGTAGAATTACTCAGGGTTTTCCTTATAACCTAGTCTTGCCTATAACCCTCTAGACCAGTGGTGGTGAACTTACAACACATGGGCCACAGCAAGCTGTGTCCATCCCTGAACGCCCTAAAGGGTTTGCCATCACTGCTCTAGACTATTCATCTGGCTGCTGCACCATTCATTGGCGCCATTTTCAAGTAGAGTAACTGAGAGTTGTTTATACTCACTCTCTCCATTTCTCTTCCTCCTTTCTCTCCTAAAACGATTCCGAATCAGGCTTTTCCCTGAAGACACCATTGAAACTGCTCTTCTCCAAATATCCTCCGACTTCCCCACCAGCATACACTTGCTGTTGAATCTGTTGTCTTAGTGATTTTTCTCCTTGCTGAGACACAGTGCCCAACTCCCGAGAAGTAAAGGAGGAGAGGTTTATTCAAGTCCACAGTCTGTAGAAGATTCAGTCCATAGTTGGCTGGCTCCAAGGAAGGGTGGCACAGCGCAGTGGCATGGTAGAGAAGAGCTGCTCACAGCAGACAGTGCAGGGGGAGGAGCAGAGGAAGGAGGGTGACCCCTCCGCATCTGACCCTCACTGACCTGCCTGTTCCAGCCAGACCCTACCTCCTGGCAGCAAGCCAGCCCCAAGCTGCCATAATCAAATCACCTTCCAAACCCCACCTAAGAGCACATGAGGCTTCAGGGGACATTTGAGACCTAAACCATAACAAACATCAAATCACATCGAGCATCCTACACGGTCATATGGTCACTTTTGAGCAATGGGCAAGCCCTCCATCCAGGAGCATTTTTCTCACTTGGACCCTGGTACCCCATATACTTTTGGTGTCTGCTGACTCACTGGCCACCCCCTCTGTCCTCTCATCCTACTGGCCCTGGGGGTCCTCGTTAAGGCCCCTACGCTTAGGCATACCCCCTTGCCAATGAGCTCCAACCAGAACCCCTAGTCTAGTGCTTTCCATCAAACTCCAGCACACTGGAAACTTCCCTCATCCAGAACTCAACTCCTGATCTTTACTCTCCCTGTGTTAAAAACTAAGCCAAGCCCTACCCCAACCACAGTCTTACTGCCTGTGACAACAGCCATCCTATCTGTCTAACCCTGACACCTTAGAATCTTTCTAGAACTTTCTTACCTTACACCACTGTCTGTTCACTTGCCTCTGCACCTCACCTACAATCTCACCACCTCTACTGCTGCCCCTCTGGTCCATTATTTCTGTCCTGGACATTAAAAGGACTCCTAATGTGCCTGCATCAGGCCTTTGTACTGGCTGCTTCCTTGGTAGGCAATGTTCTTCCACCCAGCATCTGCATGGCTGGGCCCTTTGCCTCTTCAGTCTTTGCTCAGATAGCACTTTCCCTGTGGGATCTTGATGACTCCCCACATTACAACTACCCCCTCTTTCAGCATTTTCTGCCCCCTTCTCCTTTCCTCCACAGCACTTTCTCACCTTATTGATAGTTAGTGTAATTTGTTTCTTTTGGGCCCTAAAAATGTATCCATTGAATCAGGAAATTTTGTCTGGTTTGTTCTCCACAGAAGAGGAATATTTAACATTTTTAATACAAACCACAAGTTTGAATCTCAAGGAGTGAAGGTATTTAAATAAATCAATGAGGGGGAACAGGAATGGTCCCTGTTGAGACTGTAGGATTGGCAAAGGCTGCTGACATGAAGCCAAGCAGACGATGTGCTTGTTTCCAGGTGTGTCTGATAAGTCAGGGGTGGAAATGCAGGATTTGCAAATATGGTGAGAACTATGGCTGCTCTCCCCAAATTGCACCTATGTATAAAGTTTGGAAAGTCTACCATCCTCTGCAACCTATTGAGAGGCAACCATGGGACACTAGATGAAAACCATAGCTAAGAGAAGCAGAAGTGACGGAGAAGGAGGAGGAGGAGGAGGAAGAGAGAGGAGGAGGAGGAGGAGGAGGAGGAGGAGGAGGAGGAAGAGGAAGAGGAAGAGGAAGAGGAAGAGGAAGAGGAAGAGGAAGAGGAAGGAGGAGAGGCCCATAATCTTCACACTGTGACAATCACTTGGGTAAAAATGACACATAGGTGAGAAGATGGGTAGCTGCAATATTGAGTTTGAACATTTTGAGTAGATCCTTGAAGCTGAAGTTTACTAAAGGAAGAGAATTCAACCACCAGGTCTGCTACGGTTTGAATGTTTCAACTGCAAAATATAGATGTTGGCTAGTGGCATGGTATTAAGAGGTGCAGCCTTAGGTTATGAGCGTTTCTCTCTCAGACACAGAATTTCAGCTCTCATGAAAAACTGCTTCACACAGCTTTCAAATAGCTTGCCCTCCATCATTCTCCACGCCAGAATGCAGCTAAGAGACTCACAGAAGATGGGAATTTAGCACCTTGACCTAGGCCTTCCCAGCCAGCCTCTGGAACTGTGATAAATAAACTTCTACCTTTTAAAATGACCCAGTCTCAAATATTCCGTTATTTGACAAAATAGATGATGTCTGACAAAACAGACTAAGACAGTGTCCTCAGTGTTAAATAACACATAGGTAAAATTAAATAGCCCAAAGTCAACACAAGGGACATTCACACTGAAAGCTGCTTATTTTAAATTTTATATCGATAATTTATAAAGTTCACAAGATAATCAGAAAGGAGACTATTTAGGTACTGGTAATTTGATTTTAAAAAATTGACATCAGCAAACAGTCCATCCAAATACTCTAAGCTATTTTCTGTCTGGCTTCTGTACAATTTTATCATTAGGCATCCTTCCTCTAAATAATTCAGTAAAATAGTATTAATGAGCCCCCCTTTTCTAGCAAATATCCCTTCACTCTGTACCTTAGAATCCAGAAATCATAAAAGAATTCACCCGGGTAGTTTTTCCTAATCAGTCACATCTCTGGGGAGGGTACAGGAAGGGAAGAAGAGGGTCTCCGTGACATCTACATAGAAATTGCTGTTTATTCACTGAAACCATTCTTTGCACTGTAATAATAATGCAGAAAATGCCCCTGTCTGAAATCTATTCTATAGCTGATATTTGATGCCAACCCTTACAGTGATAAAGACCACAGAAGGAAATCCAGAGGCATTGTATTTAAATACAGCCGGTCCTGAAAGGTTCTCTGGTTAATTTCTTTTTCCTGCTACCACTCATCAGAAGACGAGTTTGCCAACAGCCATCAGACAAACACACCCACGCTGGATCAGGGCCAACAGCAAGCAGCACCGTGGCAGTCCGGGAGCAGGACAGAGGGTGCCAGGGGCACCACCTGGATGAAAACATGCGGGGGCTGCTGGGCAGCAGCTGGAGGAAGTTTGGACATGCTGGCAGGGGGACATACGAGTGGTTAACCAGTGAACCAAGCGTGCCTCTTCTGGAGACCCAGCTGCAGGTCTGTACTCACGCTTTCGGTCTTTTCTTCCCTGAAGTATCTTGGTTGTCTGTATTTTTAAGATTGTAAAACTTAGGGGCAACATCTTGTATTATGGATAGGACAAAAATATGAGGTCACTGCTTGGCAGGACCTAAAGGAAATAGCTTGCAAGTTCTAAGATTTTTCGATCATGGAACATTCAAGGGAAACTCAGCATAAACATATCCTAAGATTACTTGCTACATCAACTGTATGGAAGAACACCTGGGACTTGGACTCAACGAGTTTTTGTGCCTCAGTGTTCTATGGTTCTTTGCTCAGGAGCAGCATCTATATATACAAAGATAAGAAGCTCCCTTTTATTCTCAGCTCTGAAAGGAGCACTGTTTATAAGAGCAGAAGCCAAGCACCTTACCTCAGAAGGAGATCAGGGGGTT
>PVLD010024933.1:11273-24697 GCA_004027595.1 Dinomys branickii
ACACTCACACACACACACTCATACCCCCCCTCACACACACACACGCACGCACGCACGCACACTCACGCTCACACACACTCACTCACACCCACACACACACACACACACTCACACACACACGCACGCATGCACACACGCACGCATGCACGCACACTCACACACACACTCACACACACACACTCACACTCTCACACACACACACACACAAACTTTTCTCTAGAAATTCAACTGTAACATTGGTATTTAAATCATCTAAAACCACCTTTTATAGAATATAGATAGACAGATAGGTAAATAGATAGATAGACCCTATAACAGCTATGCCTTTAATTGGATATTTCTCTAAAACATAGCCTGAATAATAAAGCCTTTGAGTAAATACATAATAAAAATATTAAAACTTAAGAACAACTTTGAGAGAGTGAATAAATTAGAATATTTGACTAGAAAAGATATTCTTTCTGCATTAAATAAGATATATTATGAATAATTAAATAAGCAAATTAAGGACACCATAATAAGATGGTCCTATAGCCCTGTGAAATTCTTAACTTGAAAGAGAAGAGTTCATCTCAAGCAATTGCTTAGTCTGTTATATTGGTACAGCAGACTAAGGCATTCTAACGCCATGTGGTATCCTTTGTATTTGGACAAATTTAACTCAACCAGTGGAAATATTGATTGCAGCAAGGACTGTGCTATTTTTTCTTTCTCAAACTTTGCAATATCAATAATACTATAAGTGACATAATTGTGAACAAGTCTATTACATAAAACCTTTTAAATAGAACATTAAGTATTATTATATTCTGTACATATTGAACTCCTATGAGAAACAGAATATTTAAAATTTGATGACTACAACTGATCAGAAACCATTATCCATATTATTGATATAGAATAAAGACAAAAAATAAATTATGACAAATGGTTTGTGTTCACTCAGGTGAAAGTTATTGCTTTAAGTACTAAAGGATAATTTTAACATATTTAATAATTCACATTGTGGAAGAAGACATTATAAATTTCTTTTTGACCTCCAATTTGATTTCTTATAATGAATTTATTTATGAATTTACCTACTCATACTTTTACAATCAAAGGACCTTCTTATATCATAACAAATTTTAAATTAATTATCTTGATAATAAACTAGATTGTATGTGATAAAACAATCTCTAGTTTAGAAATCTAACTTATTCACTCATAAAATATATCATTTTTCCCAAAAATATATATTTACTAAAATTTGGTAATGCCAGAATTTATCTTCATTGTATTTTCTAACTTGATATAAATTTCTAGATTTTCTCTAATTATCATTAGTATTTCATTTTTGGTAAATTTTATCATTTGATTTCTTGAGATAAAGGGACATGTAGGTACTCACTACTCCTCCAACACTTTACACACATGAACTCATTTCATTTTCACGTTAACCTTCAAAAACAGATGTTACTGTTTTCATTTCATAGAGGAGAAAACCCAGGCCCAGAGAGACCAAGTCTTCTCCACAGTCAGGGGTAACAGAAGGTCGCACTGGAATTTGAAGCCCATGCTATCACACCCCCAAATCATGGGTGCTGTTATTCTCAGGAAAACCTTTCATTTTTACACTCTTTAAGCTAAAATCATCTGTTACCAAGAGCAAACTATCAGGCAGTATAAATATTAAATAAACCACCTAATTTTACATCAAAATGATTATATAAAGCTAGATAACCCATTACCTTAAGCCAGATAACCCCAGCAAAACATTTGTTGTCACCACCAGAATCAAGCAGAGAATTCCCGCTCTCCTAGTTTCATTAGGCTTTATTTCAAAGAAGCAGAAAATAGCTTACCATTTATTTCCTTAAACACAATCACAAGGCTTTAAAATATTTTATGTAAGTGGTAGATATTAAGATGTACATTTACTCTGTATACTTTACATAATAAATGCTTTAGTATTTACATTATATTTACATTTATATTTACATTTTTCATAGTTGTATTAAAAGCAATGTTTACACAATTACAATAGCATTTTTTCAAGGTGTTTTCATGCCCTGATGTTGATGCACCATTTCATGCTTATTTTTTGCTCCATTAGAAACCATAATTTTTGTGAACTACTACTACAAAATCAATACCTCTCAGGTTCCTCAAAAACATGATTTTCCTTAAAAATCTCAAATAAATTCACATTTATCCTACAACTGTTACAAATTTAAAGAATATACAATTGTGTTGACCCCAGGTCCCGGCTAACCAAACAGAATTCACTTATTTGTATGCAATACAAACACGTAGCCATGTGAGATTTTGTTCCAAAATTAAAGCACTCAAGTCTTGTCAAGATAGTCCGCTCAGAGCCTCACGCACTCACAGGGGGCCTTCGGGAAGGTGACTGGTTGTGGGAGCTGAGCCCTGTTAGCCAGGGTCTGGTAAGAAGAGGCCGTCACTTCCTGAAGTAGCTCCAGGGGGCGCTTCCTGGAAGGGCGTCTCTCCCCTTCCTGTTCCCCATGACCTGGGCAGCTTTCCTCAGCGCAGACCCTCTCACCATGCCAAGGACCATGGAAGGCCTGATGGCTCTGAACCTGTGAAGCAAAATAAACCTCCCCTCCTTTCTTCTGTGCCATGGGTTGTGTTCTCGCTGTCTCACGTAGTCCTTCTGTGGTGCTAAAACATTAATTCTGAATAAAACGCGTACCTAAACGGCAAGAGTGCACACTCAAAGAACCAGAGGTAGAAGTCCTGACTGGAATTTATCCTCACGCCTTTACTTGAGTGGAAGCACAGGGGGCAGCAGTGTGTATTTTGTGACATTCTGCACTCACACTGCCTGTGAGTTCACTGTAACGCTCACTGCAGCAGTGAGCAGAAGGAACGGGTAGAGGGATGTTGAGATGAGCATAATGGTAACGGGGGACCTCAGGCAGCAGACACCCAGGGGCCTCCCTGCTGGGTCCTAACTCACCCTTCCTTCCCCAACTCCAGGGCGCTCAGAAGGTGAGCTCCACCCAGGAGGACGCGGAGCCCTTCCTGTGCATCCTGCTCCCCGCCACGGTGCTGCTCTTCCTGGCCTTCCTGTTGCTCTTCCTATCCCGCCGCTGCCAGGCTGCCAGGCTCCAGGGCCAGGTGTTCAGCATTGACCTCCCACAGGAGCAGCAACCCGCAGGCGAGGGGACCGAGGTGACTGACCTACCGGCCGACCTCCCTCGGGCCAGTGAGCAGCGCTTCCCTTACTCTCCTCTGCTGGCCAACCAGACCCTGCTTGCTGCACACCCTCCGCCTTCCTACGAGGAGGCCACCAGAAACCTCCCTGGGCAAGAGGCCCTGGGGGTGTCCTCCGTGTGAACACAGATCCTCTTGGCTGGACAGGCCAAGTCCACTGCCTGGCACATGGTTAAACGCAGCTCTCAGCCCTGAGAATGAGAAAATGGACAGCTGGGCGCTGAGAAGGGGAGAAGGGCACTGGGACCCAAAGGCCCAGTGACCAGCACAGTCCTTCTGGCTGGCCAGAAAAGCTGGCCAAGTGTCCACCTCCTTAGCCTGTCTTCAAGTTGCTCAGGTACCACTCTTCACAGTTCTCAGAAAGATGACTGGGCTCCCCCGAAATGGATCATACCAGAGAAAAAACGAGGAAGTGCTGTGAGAGTGGAAGAAACATTTTTAATTATTAGTGAGCACAGGAACTAGCTCTGAGAGTCAAGAAAAAGAGAAAAATGCTGGACCCGAGAAAGACAATTGCTTTTGTCACCAAGTGAACTTCCTTGTGCACCAGCTTCTCTCAAGATTTCATCTCTGTGTGAATACCTGGAGATCTCTAGGGTTCTGGGAGGAGTGAAAGACAGCTCTAGGGTGGCAGAGGGCAACTATAAATAATGATAAAATGTGTTTCAACCTTACCAATGAAAGCACAGGTTGCAAATGGTAAAAACCAGTACTGAAGCTTGCCAGTCACCACCTTTCTAGTTAGCCCTCTTGCTTGTCTTCTGATTTGCTTGCTAGAGTGCAAGGGGGATTTGGCTTCGTTACACATTAGCATTATGGGTACTGAGAATGCTGTGGCAGAAGAGACAGTCACTGTATAACATATTATCTTCTTATATATGCCACTATCATATCTGTCATTATCTTAGTATATAGCTCTGCTGTATAATGCCATAACACTGTGACTGAATTTGAATTGACTTTTCCAAAGTAAAAGCCAGCTTAACACTGGAAAGTAAAAGTCAAAATTTTGGTAAAAAGAAACAGATCCACGGTAACAGAGCCTTTATAAATTACCTAATTCCACTCTGGGTTTACAGACATCAAAACTAGAGCTCAGAGAGGCCAAGTTGTTTGTGCAATGCCACTTTATAAAAGGCAGAGCTAAGACCCGAAGGTCCTCTAGGACCTTCCGCTGAGCTCGCCAGTTTCCCAAGAGCATCACTCAGGAGGAATTTCAGCCAGGATCTGGGCGGGGTTGGACTTACATGGAAGGCGAGTGCAGGTGAGTTTAAAACACTTTTCCTTTTTTTTTTTTTTTGGCAGTATAAAACGCAAACTTGGCAACCCATGGATAATTCCCAATGATCAAAAAAATAGTGGCCTGTAACTTTTTGACATGCACATTTTTATGTCAGATAGACAGTGTTGTAAAGTTTCAGGAAAACAACGAAGTCAGTAAAAATAGGCTACATTTAAGTGTAATCTGATAGAAATAATGGTTGTATCTTCAAGGACTAGAGCAACACATAAACTATTTAAGTGAAAATCCATAAGATTTCTTTTAGGGAAATTGTACAGAATGATTCTCTAATGTTCTTTAAGAGAAATAAACAAATGGCAAATGACAAACGGCACAAAGTCTTCTTCAGATTGTTTTTGTGACCGTAAGGATCTACTTGTGTATGAGAGACTGCTCTTTCCTCTTTGAGATCAGAACCCAGTTTGCTTCTGCAATCTGGAAGCCACCTCGAGGCAGGCTGAACTCCTCAAAGCACAGGCAGGGGCAACATGTAGTTAATCATGTCATCTCAATTCCTTTACCAGGGACTGATTTAGTCTTGGGACTTACAGGGAGATCTGCAAAGGAGGGTTTTCTATAACAGTGTGCCTTACTGTTATAAACATATGGAAGGAAATACTCATACTCTCTGCTGGATGCTATGTGCTTGCCTGTGATACCGGGAGCTGCTCCAGCCATCTTACAACCGTGAGGCAGATCCTCACTCGTGACTGGTAAGGGGAATTATAGAGTAGAGAAACTGTGTGCCTTTATGACACTGCAGAACAACTGAATTAACCAACTGCCTATATTTTAATGACTGAATATCTTTCATATTATTTTAATACACTTAAAGCCAGGCTTGCTACATAGACACAAAAGTATTTCAACCTCTACAATGTCCTAAGACTACAAAGGATATACATTTCCATGTTTTAAAATGCTCTGATAAGACTTATTTAAAACATATGGTCAATGCTAGGACTCATTGAAAATGTCATCAGTGACCTGGGAAAGGAAACATCTCATCTCATGGAATCAAAGAGAAGCAGTGAAGTAGTTAAACTTTAACCCAGGAGTTACTAAACTGTAACCCTCAGGCCAAATCCCACTATATAACCAGTGAAATGAGAGTGGTCTTCACATTTATAAATAGTTTGAAAAGGCATAAAAAGGATTTTTTTTTTGAAAGTGGTATGAATTCAAATTTCAGTGTGTAGGAATGAGGTGACCTTTGAATACAAGGTCAGAGTAGGTGCAATGGGGAATATGACCTTCAAAGCCTAAAATATTTACTGTCCTGTCCTTCACAGAAAACGTTTGTGGCCCTGGGGACAAATTAGTGGATTACAGTCTTGACTGTGTAATAAAATCCCCTGGGGAACTTTTACAACTGCTGCTGCCCACACCCACCTGGACCAGTTAAATAGAAATCAAATGAGCGATTCTAACATGAAACCAAAGGAGAAAGTCATTACTCCAGGGAATGTGAGGCGGTCGAGTCGAGTTTCAGTGGGGACAGATATAAGGTAACAGGTTGAGAGTGAAGTAGCTCCATAAATACAGCTTTTCACCATCATTTCTTACCCGGCCTCCCAGTGCCTGAGCTAGCACGCAGCTGCAGGCAATTTAACTCACAAAGTGAGATTTGCAGGCAGGACATGAGGAACATCCATGTCAATATGTTTCAATGTTGACACAAGCAGCAAACATAAGCAGTACTGGAAAAGTATTCCAGGAAAGACTGCAGAGGAAAGACTGCAGAGTTAACTGTTAACTGCTCAGAAGTATTTGGGAAGAAAAAAATTTTAGCTTCAAAGAATTAAGAATGGGAAGGAAAATAATAAAATCAGTTAATAGAATGTGGCCATTTGCACCAAAGTCCACACCAGACCAGAAGATATGTTCAAGTCATCATTTTAGGAAAAGGAAAGGAGTCTGCACATAAGAGATTGGGAGGGGACCCAACAATAATAAAAAGCTGACCAAACTGGAAACTCAACAACTGCTTAGAGCCAGTGGAGGTCACAGGGCAAACCACTGCCCCCAAAGTTACAAGTTGAAACATCTAGGAACCAATACTGGGGTAGAAAAACCTGAATTATAATAGACAAATTGCTGCTGGGAGCTCTGAGTAGATAAGTCTGAGAGTTAAGAACTGCAGAGGGCCATGTAGTGGAGGCCCTACACTTTTGTGACTTTATCTCCAAGAGCCCTGCTGAGGTTCTTATATCAAAGACTGAACAAAATCTCCCTGTGCTGCTGGCAGGGAAGGCAGCCATTTTGAAATACACTGGTCACTCTGTCCTTAACAAGGCCCACCCTCAGGAGAAACTGTTTAACCCAACCTAACCACCGAAAGTATACCAGAGAATAATTACCTGAGAGAAGGGAATTCCCAACCCCAGCACTCTTTCCCATGGTTGAAGGGAAACACCGACAACCCCCTGTAGCCACCCCTGCCCACCTAAGAGAGGAGAAGAAACCTGAGAAGAACTTGTGAAGATCACAGTCCTGAAGCACAGGCTGCCTAAAAGACTGAGACTTCACCACATAACTAAAGAACACTCCCTCTCCGAGGCTTGGAACCACCATGTCACCACAGCTCATTGGCTCTATCTTTCAACAAAATAGTATAAGACATACTAAGTGGCAAAAGCCTACAGCTAAAAGAGCAACCCTCAGAGCTGGCAAACATGTTGGACTTACCAGGCCAGAGATGAAAAACAACTATGATTAAGGTTCTAAGTCCCCTAGTGGACAAGTAGAGTGTATAAGAACAGACAAGTCATATCACCACAGAGATGGAAATCTGAAGACCAGGTTAAAACTAGTAAGTGCTGGAAATCCAAAGCACGAACACAAAGGGAGAATGGTTTTGACAGGCTGATTAATAGACTAGATACAGCTGAAGAGAGCATCTGCATTTGACGATACATCAATAGAAACTTCCAAAACTGAAAACCAAGGAGAGGAGGAAACTGGAAAAAGGAACAAAATATCCAAGAATAGTGGACAACAACAAATGGTGTAACATATGCAGAGTGATAATGCTCAGAGGAGAAAGGAAAGGAGGATGGAACAGAAGGATTTGAAGTAATAACTACAAATTTTCCCCAAATTAATGTCAGACATCCAACTGCAGATCCAGGAAGTTCAGAGAACATCAAGAAACATAAATGCCCCCAAACTATACCCGGGCATATCATATTCAAATGTAGAAAATCATAGTCAAAGTAAACATTAGAAGAAACCAGAGCAAAAGGACATGCTACTTAGGAACAAAGATAAGGATTACATCTAACTTTCAGTAACTGTACAAGCAAATGGAGTAGAGCAAAATATCTAGTGTTGTTGGGAATTTTTTTTTTTTTTTTTTTGAGAGAGAGTCTCACTGTGCGATTCAGGCCGTCCTTAAACTCACTATGTAGCCCAGGCTTGGACTTCTGCATCCTCCTGCCTCGGCTTCCTGAATACTGAGATTACAGGCATGTGGCACCACCATGTCACCACCACGCTCAGCCGGAAATTATCTAGTGCTGGAAGAAAAAGAATTCTGCGTCTTGCGTGATTAACCCTTTAAAGTGAAGGAGAAAATGAAGCTACTCTCAGGCAAAAGTTAAGGAAATTTCTTACCAATCTATCTCTCATGCAAGAAATGTTAAAAAAAAATTCTTTGGAAAGAAGGAACGTGACATAGATCAGAAGTTTAGATCTAATTCTAATCTCTAATCCTCAAGGAGAAGATTGGATAAATAAAGGTATATAAAAGCGTATTTTTCTTACTCTTAATTGATCTCACAGGTAACATCTGTTGAAAATAATAGCAGCAATATATTTGATTATGTATGCTTTTGTGTAAGCAAAATGAATGACAGCAATATACACAGGAGAGAGGAATCCAAAGTATGCTATTTTATGACATTTGTGCTGCCCATGAAGTGCTACAGTGTTACCTTAAAGACAACCTGAGTTACTTGTAGATGTGTACTGCAATCTCTACAATAACTCCTAAAATTAAGAGCAATAATACATTTAATTGATGCAACTGTGTGCGTAACTATGTGGTAGAACACTCGCCTATCACACTTAAGGACCCGAGTTCAGTTTCCAACACCACAAAAGTATTAGAACTGATATACCAAGAAATGAGGCACAATACAACATAGGAAATGGCTGTTTGAAACTATGAAAGTGAGAAATTGAATCAATAATTAATAACCTTCCAAAATGGGGAATGGCTGACCCACATGGCTGCACCAGTGAATTCCACCAAGCATTTGAAGAAACCGTGGTACCAATTCTCTACAATCTATCCCAGGATATAGAAGCTGAGAGAGTACTTCCTAATCCATTCTGTGATGTCAGCATTATCCTGGCACCAAAACAAGACAAAGGCATGATAAGAAATGAAAATGACAGACCAATATCTCTCATGAACTTGATACAAAATCTCAACAAAATATTAGCAAATCAAACCTAATAATCAATAAAAATAATTATTATATACTATACACTGCAACCAAGTGAGATTTAATCTCAAGTGTGCAAAACTGGTTTAATGTTTAAAACTCCACTAATTAAATCCATCAGATGAACAGGTTAAAGGAAAAAAATCACTTGATTATATCAATAAATGCACAAAAAGCATGTGACAAAATATAATATCCATCCATAATAAAAATCCTTAGCGAACTAGAGAGAAGGTCTCCAACTTGGTAAGTAACATCTACAAAAACCCTCAACTGACATCATACTTAATTAGCAAGAAATCAGAGTTTTCCTTCTAAGATTCAGTACAAGGTAAAGATTTTCCTTTCACCTCTTCTTTTCACATCGCACTGGGGGTGCTACATAATGCAGTAAGACAAAAGGGAAACAGGATGTGCATATGTTAGAAATGAGAAAATAAAACTGGTTTTGTTTGCAGATGATATGACTGTCTATGCAGACATTTTGAAAGAATCGACAGTTACTAAGTGATTATAATAAGGTTGTAAGATGCAAGTTTGTAATTATAATTACTAAGGTGCACTTTGTTAAAGTTAAAATCTTTCTGCTTTGAGAAAGACACTGTCAAAATAACAAGAAGACAAGCTTGGGAGAAAATATTTGCAAGAGATAGCTGATGAAGGGCTGTTCTCCAAAATGTACAAAGGACTCCTAAAATTCTATGATTAAAAAAAAAAAGAACCATCCAATTTTTAAAATGGCAGCAGATTTAGATGTCTTGCCCCAAAATACCTACAGACAGCAAATAAGCACATGCAGATAGTTCCAAATCCTAAGAGATCAGGGAAACGCATGTTAAAACAAGATGCTGCTGTGTGCTTACAATGGTGAAACCCTAAATACGAACCACACCAAACGCTGACAAGGAACTCTAATTCACTGTGGATGGGAATACAAAATGGTGCAGCCATTTGGAAGACAGTGTGGCAGTTTCTTACAAAAGCAAACATATTTTCACCCAGTAATCGCACTCCTTGTATTTATGTAAATGAGTTGAAAACTTATGTCTAGACAATAATCCGCACACATATACTTATAGCACTTTTGTTCATAATTACCAAACTCAGAAGCAATCAAATGCCCTTCAGTAGGTAAATTGATAAACTTTTATACATCTGGATAAGGAGATAGCATTCGGCAGGTAGAACAAGTATTACTCAGCTTTTGAATGCTCTTTAGCACCTACCAAGCCAAGAAAAGATACGTAGAAATCTTAAACACACAGCACACAATAAAACAAGCAATCTTAAAATCATACTGTCTAAGGGCACACTTATAACAGACTTTATGCGTATTATAGCAGAAGTTAGAAATCAGTTTATAGCCTGTGACTCTGCTCACATTGCCTGTCATGTACATAGTCAGCCTCGACTGTCTGCTTCTCTTTGATAATGCCCTGGGCCAACTTGTTTGTGTCCAGCTTGTGTTTTCTTTAGTTAGAATAATATCTATTGTTTCCAGCTTGCTTCATGGACTCATGTCTGGGACAGACGGGCCCAGTCAGGGATCCATTTAACTCTGCTTGCTCTGCTCACACCCCCTCCCTTCCTTCGCAGAATGTTGAACGATTCCTTTTAAGTAAACCTGCCTGACAAAATATGACATAATTCTTGCATTCCATGTAACCAATCATGTAATAACCTGCTATCAGCTTTGTGCTTCCCACTTGTACACCATATTTAAACTGAACTCAAACCTGACTCTGGGCTGGTGATTTGAACCTCTGGGTTCCCCAGCCCTCTAGCGTAATAAAAACTGCCTTCTAACTCCTCAGTGCAAAGAGTCTTTCATTTTGGATTGATACTGGTTTTTCTGCTACAACTGCATGATTCCAACTATGTGACATTTGAGAAAAGACAAAACTACAGACACAATAAACAGGTTGGCAATTCCCAAGGGTGAAGAGGAAGGGTGAAGAGGAAGAACACAAAATATTTTCAGAGCAGTGAAACTATTTTGTATGATACAACAATGATGGTTACACGTCATTAATACGTTTGTCCAAATCCATAACATGCACACCACCATGAGTGACTCCTGATGTGAACCCACAGGGCATGTGTAACAGTGATGAGTGGACATGGGTTCAGCAACTGTAACAGACGGGCCACTGTCCTGCAAGATGCTCACGGGCTGTGCTGCATGTGTGGAGGCAGGCAGACCAGGAAACTCTCAGTAACTTCTATTCCATTCTGCTGTGAATCCAAAAGGTTATAAAAAGTCTCTTGTTCAATGGAGAAATAAAATATTTCCACGACAAAGAACAACTGAAGAACTTCATGAGTGCCAAACCAGCATTGCAAAAAGCACTAAAAGATATTCTAGACAGAGAAAAAAGTGACCCCAATCTCAAGAACAACAATAGAAAGAAACCCTCAAACAGAACAAGTAAACAGATAGCAAAAGTAAAAAAACAACAAGTAAATAACATGACTAGAATAAGCCAACATATAACCATTATAACCATTAATGTAAATGGTCTCAATTCACCAGTCAAAAGGAAAAGATTCGCAGAGTGGATTAAGGAACACAATCCAATGATATGCTGTATACAGGAAACACATTTTACTCAAAAGGAAATCCACAGGCTGAAAGTTAAAGGATGGAAAACAATTCTCCATGCAACAGGTCCCCAGAAAAAAAGCAAGGGTAGCTATTATGTTTGCAGACAATGTAAACTTCAAACCAAAAACAATCAAAAGAGATAAAGAAGGCCATTACATACTAGCTAGGGGAAAGCTGCAAGAGGAAGAGATAACAATCCTAAACATTTATGCACCAAACAATGGAGCACCAAACTCTACAAGTCAAATCTTAACAGACATGAAAAATCAAATAACTAATAACACTATTGTAATAGGGGACCTAAACACCTCTCTGGCGCAGAGAGACAGGTCAACTGGACAGAAACTCAGCAAAGAAATAATAGACCTGAACCAGAAGTGTGAACAAATGGACTTAGTAGATGTATACAGAGTGTCCCACCCCACAACATCAGAATACACGTTCTTCTCAGCTGCACATGGGTCTTTCTCTAAAATTGACCACATTCTAGCCCGTAGAGCATATCTATCTAAATGCAAAAGAATTGAAGTTATCCCATGCATATTATCTGACCACAATGCAATGAAATTGGAAATTAATGACAAAGAGAACTCCAAAAACTGCATAAACACTTGGAAATTAGACAACAACCTCCTGAATAACCAGTGGGTCACACAAGAAGTTAAAGAAGAAATTAAAAAATACCTACAAACAAATGAAAATACAAATACAACCTACCGGAATCTATGGGATGCAATGAAAGCAGTCCTCAGAGGGAAATTTATAGTGATGAACTCATATATAAAGAAACAGAAAGAGAGCAAATAAATAGACTGATGCTACACCTCAAACTCTTATAAAAAGAGCAACAAGTCAAACCAAAAGCCCAAAGAAGGGAGGAGATTATAAAACTCAGGGCAGAAATTAATGCAATTGAGATGAAGAATACTCTACAAAAAATAAGTGAATCAAAGAGTTGGTTTTTCAAAAGAATAAATAAAATTGATAAACCCCTAGCCAACTTTATCAAAAAAGAAGGGAAAGAACTCAAATTCATGCAATAAGGAATGAAAGGATGAAATCACTACAAATCCCACAGAAATCCAAAAGATCATTAATACCTACTTTGAAAATCTTTACTCCCATAGGATAGAAAATTCAGAAGAAATGGACAGATTCCTAGAAAGGTACAAATTGCCAAAATTGAATCAGGAAGATTCAAAAATCCTGAACAATCCAATATCAATTATTGAGATTGAAAATGTCATTAAAAACTTACCAACAAAGAAAAGCCCAGGCCCTGATGGATTCACAGCAGAATTCTATAAAACATTCAGAGAAGATTTAATGCCAACACTCCTCAAACTCTTCAATGAAATAGAAAAGGAAGCAACTCTCCCTAACACATTTCTGGAGGCAAGTATTATACTGATACCAAAACCAGAGAAGGACCCAACCAAGAAAGAGAAATATAGGCTAATCTCTCTAATGAACATAGATGCAAAGATACTCAACAAAATACTAGCAAATAGATTACAGCGAATCATAAGAAAAATTATACACCATGACCAGGTTGGATTTATTCCAGGAATGCAGGGATGGTTCAATATTCGCAAATCAATTAATGTAATGCTTCATATCAATACAGCCAAAGACAAAAACCACATGATCATCTCAATAGATGCAGAAAAGGCTTTTGATAAAGTCCAACATACATTCATGTTAAAAACCTTAGAAAAAATAGGAATAGATGGCCTCTACCTCAATCTGATCAAAGCCATCTACAACAAACCAACAGCCAACATCATACTAAATGGACAAAAACTGAAAACTTTCACTTTAAAGTCAGGAACAAGACAAGGATGTCCATTGTCACCACTCCTATTCA
>PVLD010024934.1:0-24595 GCA_004027595.1 Dinomys branickii
AAGAAACTAGGATTAGAGGTCCCATTCAACCCAGTTATTCTCCCTTTGGGTATTTTTTGAGAACTGACAACATTATACCACAGCAATATATGTGCATCCATGTTTATAACAGCATAATTCTTCATAGCTAAATCTTGGAAACAACCCAAATGACCATCATCTGAGGAATGGATAAAAAAGATGTGGTATTTTTATATAGTGGAGTATTACTCAACTATAAAAAAGATAAACTTGAGGCTTTAATAGGTAAATAGATGCAACTATAGACCATACTCATAGGTGAAATATATCAGACCTATATGTGTAATCATCATACTGTCTCCCTAGTGTAAGAACCTGAAAGAGTAAATAAAGTCCAAAAGATACAAAAGGGAAAGAAATTGCTCAAAGGGAAAGAACAACTGTGATAAGGGAAAGGAGAAAAGAAAGAGAAATGAAGGGGAAAAAATATATGTATATATACACAGGATTACTGAGACAATTGTACTGCTGATTTCTACTGGTCTGTTGAAAGAAACAGTTAATGTTTAAATTCTTTTCTTCTTTTTAATTTTTTTTTACCAATTTCACAGGCTCTTATCTTGTAATCTGAACAAATCATTTGAAGACAACAATATGCAATATAATAACCATTGCTGAATTCCTATCATCTTGTTTAATGAAATTCTGTAATGCTTTTTATTATTACTTTTATTCTCTTCAAAATGATAAAATTGTTGGGTAAAAATCTAAAAATATTTAGATTATGGGAGATATTTATAGAGTAGATGCTCAGTAGCTTTCAAGAAGACAGGCCACAGAACACTGCAGTGAGTGCCCATAACCCCAGCACTCTGGGAGGCTCAGGCATGCAGATTCCAAGTTTGAGTCTTCCCAGGGAACTTAGCGACTTAGCATACCTGTGTAACAACAGCAACAACAAAAATGAGTGGGGATGTAGTCAGTGTGAATTGTTAGGGTTCAATTCCCACTACCGTAAGAAGAACAAGAGGGGGAGGAGGAAGAAGGGAGGAAGGGGAGGAAGAGGAAGAGGGAGAGGGGGAAGCAAGGCAGGGCTGGGGTGTGATTTAATGGTGAAGTGTGTGCTCGGCATGCATGAAGCCATGGGTTGGGCACTTAAACACAAACAAAAGACAAGCAATTTTTACTGTTAAATTTAGACAATACTCAAAGGTAAAAAATACCCCATCATGTACTATAAACAGAGTCAGCAGACAGGGCAGGGAAATAATAGAAAACTTAGTTATCTCTACTACCATGTATTTTATTGATGAGAAATACGTAACTGAGCAGAAAAAGAGGTAATAATATACAAGAGCATGCAGAGAACATCTGGCTATGAATGGATGTTTACCCTCACGAGGGACTTGCTTGCCTGTGCTTATATGAGTAGGAGTCATGGTGGGAAGCGACACTCGCCAGTGATAACACTGCTCACCTCCAGGGAGATGGAAGAGAACAGGTGGGTGGGAATTAACTTTTGCTTAAATATTTTTAATTGTTTTATTTGTGACAACAATCTGTACTATACTGCTTTTCTAATTTGTAGAATAACAAATAAAATTTAAAGAATAAAATTAGATTTTCAAAATCTGCCAAAATTTGAAGTTGAAAGAAGGTCGAAGGACTGTGCATTAAAAATAATGCTCAATGAAATGTTTTGAAGGGTTTCTTCCTGCCACGGTCACTTGTTTCCTCTCTACACTTCAGTTATTCGGCCTGAAGTTTTTAATGTTCTTAGTTCAAGGTCTGTGGGTGCCTTGAGTCCCTAATGCAGCTGCAGAGCTGGAAGCAGAGTTCTCTGTGCAACACACAGCTTAACGATTGAGCTTGCACGCTCCGTAATTATTTCAAGCTAATTCTTGCCTGGTTTTCTGTTAGAAAACAAACATCAGGTTTTATTCTCTACTGTTGGGCATTTGAAATACAGACAAGTTTTTTTGGTTGAGAGAAAGCAGTGAAGGGAAATACCAGCAATACTAATCATAGAGTTGCATTATTGAAAGTTTTCACATATTGGACAGGGGAGCTTTTGTTCTTTTTTCTCCAGCAGTTAGAAGAACAGAGATAAATCAGAGGCAATTGGTATAGGAATCTATATATTTAGAGGTGTGTGTGTGTGTGTGTGTGTGTGTGTGTGTGTGAAATTAGATTTCTGTGAAGACAGCTTTGTCTGGTAAATGTACATGATAGAGATGAGAAACAAAAAGAAGCTTTGACTGAAGTTAGAAGAATCTTTTAATTAAAGTCAGAAGACTGGATTTTGTTCCACCTTGTCACTGAGCAATTGTGTGACCTTGGAAAATTAATCATTTTGAGACTTGGTTCTCTACTTTATGAAGAAGTAATGTTATTACTATTGGCATTATTATATAAAACAGAGTATATTTACCCAGTGATTTATATGGATATAGAAAGAAATGATCTTCATAAATTGAAATAGTTGAGGTCCATTTTATTGCACAAAATAAGAAGAAATTATTGCACAAATGATATGTGTTAACATTTATGTAAATATATCACAAAATAGTATAGTTTCATTAGTCCATGTCTAACATATATATTCACATTAATTATGACAGAGTGTCTGGAATGAACATTACAAACCTTTGCTGCAGGGAAAATAGGATGAAAATGTGAGCAGAGAGGGTCTAAACATCTATAATGTTATGACTTTTAAAAATGGGAAGACATTAATATGTGACATGATGTATAAGATAAATTAACTTAAATATTGTTATGGTTGATACATTGTGTCAACTTGGGGAGTCTAGAAGTTTGGCTGAGTGACTCAGGAGGAAGCCAGGGTGCTTACCTTGTGTACCTCCTGAGCCTGTGGAAGAGGAGGACATGGAGATTGTGTGAGACGTACACACCCCCTGGGGGGCGGTAGGCTGTTTACAATGTAAGGGAAGAAAAGAGGCTGCTTTCTGCCCTTCCTCCCTTTCGCTCTGGTTGTTTTTGCTGTGTTCTGCTGCCATGAACGATTTCCCTCTGCCGCCTGCCACTCTGCCTCTGAGCCAGCCAAGTATGGGCTGAGACATCCACAAACTGTAAGCTAAATAAACCTTTCCTTTCTTAACTTTGTGCTTTGGGTATTTTGTCTCAGCAACAAGAAAAATGTAACCAAGACAGAATTTGGTACCAGTGGAGTGGGCTCATTGCTGTTACTATACCTGACCATGTGGTTCAAGAGCCTTTGGAAATTGCTTGTGGGAAGAGTTTGGAAAGGTTTGGAGATGTCTGTTCAGAGCTCGGAAGACCAGAAGACTGATAGAAATCCTGCTGTTAAAGACCAGGTTCAGGAGGTTTCTGTTGGGAAAAAGGACTGCATTGGTTGTTGGACTCCAGATGAGGTATGTTATGGCTTGGCAAAAAGTTTTTCTGCATTTTGCTCGTGTCCAGAGACTTTGCCTAAGACTGAAATTAAGGGCGGCAGCAAACTGATTAATCTGGCAAAAGAAATTTCAAGGCAGTCGAATGTTGGGGCAGTGGCATGGCTATTGTTGGCAGCTTTTAGCCAGATTTGTATTGACGTTCAAGAGCAAAGAGCTCAGCAGGATGCTTTAAAATGTTGTGAGTTTGGTCAGAAAGGAAGCTCCAGTGAAGCTCTAGACTGCAAAGGTAAAGCTGCGGAGATTTCCATTGCTGAGAAGGAACAAGAGAATGGAAAAGATGGCATGAGGGTATCACAAGAAGCAGCAAGTCACCACCCTTTGCAGCCTCAAAACTGTAAAAGTGAGAGACCTTGCCTTGAGAAGGAAGTTGCACAGCACCATGTTCCAGAATGGCAGCGGTGGCCACACCAGGTTCCAGAATGGAGGCGGCATAGAGAATTTGTTCCTCAAAATTGGATTCAGTGTGCCCAGCGATCCAGGCACTCGACCCCTGTGGCCAAGAGAGAGGAAAGATTGGCTACTGCTCCAGGTGGTGGCAGAACTTGACATCATCCACGTGACCCTGGCTTTAGGTGCATGGAGAATGCAAGAGTTCTGAGGTTAAAGAGGCTTCCACCCAGATTTCAGAAGGCCTGGGAGGCCAGGCAGTGTGCCTTGAGAGGGCAGTGTGTGAGGCTATGAGTATGAAGCAAAAGGTGCACTGGAGACCTCAGAAGTTTAGAAAAGCCAGGAACGTGGATCATCAGAGGAAAGCTGCAAGGAGGGAGCAAAGCAAGCCTAAGAGAGAAGCTGTGGAGGTTGTAACCACCAGAAGTGCCATAGGGGTGGACTCATGCAAGCCCTTTGGAGCTTACAATGTACAACATGTTACTTCAGATGCTGGATATGGAATTACAGGACACAATGTTAGCCCTGCTGTATTTTGGACTTGCTTTGGTCTCTTCGCTCTATATTTCCCTGTTGGTGCCTTTTGGAATGGTAGTGTTTATTTTGTGCCACTGAATGTTGGAAATGTTTAGTTTTCATTTGTATGGGGGCAAAATGTTATGGTTCTAATGTAATATAATGGCTTTGTATCTGGAAACTGGTTTAAAGAAATGTGTCTGCTTGCCAAGTTGACAAGGGGTGGAATGTTATGGTTGATACATTGTGTCAACTTGGGGAGTCTAGAGGTTTGGCTGAGTGACTCAGCAGGAAGCTAGGGTGCTTACCTTGTGTACCTCCTGAGCCTGTGGAAGAGGAGGGCATGGAGACTGTGTGAGAGGTACACGCCCCCTGGGTGGGGGTAGGATGTTTACAATGTAAAGGAAGGAACAAGAGAATGGAATTGCTGCCCTTCCTCCCTTTAGCTCTGGTTGTTTTTGCTGTGCTCTGCTGCCATGAACGCGATTGCCCTCTGCCACCTGCCACTCTGCCTCTGAGCCAGCCAAGTATGGACTGAAACCTCCACAAACTGTAACCTAAATAAACCTTTCCTTCCTTAACTTTGTGCATTGGGTATTTTGTCTCAGCAACAAGAAAAATGTAACCAAGACAAATACATACTTAGATGTTTTTAAATAAGAGCGAACAGTAGAGCTGTTCTTGTGATACCCTCAGGTCATCTTTTCCATTCTCTTGTTCCTTCTCAGCAGTAGAAATCTCCGCAGCTTTACCTTTGCAGTCTAGAGCTTCACTGTTTTTAAATATTTTTAAAATATCTCTTATTTTCACTTTATTTCAAAGTTTCAAGTTTTGTTTAATCCATGTCTACCATGCTTTGGATAACAGTGCAACCATCATGGTTATAATATGAACATCATATTGTACTTAACTCCATGTCAAGAGCTGTTGACAACCGTGTATCTAAGTTGTTCTCAATAATTAATTTATTAAATTGTTGTAGATCATTTTGTCAAGTTTCTATCCAAAAATCCTCCAAATTGTTTTAAACTCTTTACTACAGTGTTTTCTGGCCTAAAAGTTTTTTTCTTACATAAAATTTCTCTCTAATATGAATCCTGAGAAATGGACCAAAGCTATCAACTGATTAATGAATCTCAAAATTCCTTTGCATGTCTTTCTCTGTGTAGAGGGTTATACTAATATACTACGTTGTTTACAACGGGTATGAAAATACTATTTTTCACAAACTGAAAGTTATGTACTGCTGTTTAAAAGTTATCCCTTCATAAACAATTGTCTTCCAGTTAGCTTAAAGCAAATCTTTGGAAATTATTTTCTAATTGCAACACTTTTTGCCATTTAAAAATATTTTTTTAAATTTATTTTTTATTTTTTTACTTTTTGTCTGTTTTTGAGACAGGGTGTGGATATACAGTTCAGGCTGGCCTTGAGCTCACTTTGTAGCCCAGCCTGGTCTTGAACTTGCAACCACCCTCCTGCCTCAGCCTCCCAAGTGCTGGGATTACAGGTGTGTGCCACCACGCCTACTTGTTTGCCATTTTTTTTAAAGCCCAAGTATCTTTTGGTAAAATAAAACATTGCTTAAATTCTACTCTTCTGTCTCCTTCCCGGGTCTTACAAACTAGTGCAGCAGCTACTTAGCAGCAGTGTGGTTGGAGCAGGCTTCGCTGTGAGTTGCTGAACCCTGAGGCTACTGACTTGAAAGCTATAAGATGTCCAGTGCTGCTTCAGATTTTGTATTGAGTAAGGGTCTAAATCTTTTTCCTCATACTCGCTTAACGCCAGTACGAAGATGAAAGGTTTTGTGCAGATTTGAGTTGGATGTCAAGAGTCCATTAGAGGTGTAGCTTGAATCAGGGCCATAGGTGGCAATGTGCCCTCCACCCAGAGGAGCCCACTGGGGACTCCGCTGCGTTTGTTAGCCTCTCATCTCCACGTGGGAAGACATACCTGATGCGGGAGCATCGCAGTGGTCAACCAAGCAATGTCTGTCCTCACCCATCTACCGCACTACAGAGCCCCCTCCTTTTCCCTATAATCTTATGAGGAACTCTTTCCTATTCACACCAGGAGGAAAGTCCAACTGCCCAGGGCCATTAGCTCAGGAGCTAGTGCCTCTGGACCTCTTTTACTCTAAACTGTGGCTTTGCTGAGGATGAATTTCCAAGTTTGCATAGGGAACAGGGATTCCACACATCAGAGGACCTCTTTGGGTTTTGGATATGCCTTTTTAGAGTTTTAACTTCTAAAAATCATTTTGCCTATGTGACATAGAAAAGAATCTTAGACAATGATAGAAAGACCCTTGAAAGCCACAGTAGTTTTGGAGAGAAAAGAGCATCTAGAACATGCCAGGCACTTAATCAAAATATTGCAGTCTTGTCTCATACAAGCCTTAGAAAGAACAGTTATTATCTTTAATTTTAGGAAACTAAACTTCCAAAGCTTAAGATGTTTGTTTACCATTATACAGCACTTTTATAATTAGAGCATAATTCTCCAGAGTCAGTGTTTCTTATCATGGTATCTCTGGCAGAAAAACATCAAAAATAGACAAACCCCCATGTGGTTATGTGTGCCTTGCTTTCCGGCTTCCTGTGCAAGGAGGTTCTTGTACGGTTCCTCTATGAGATGTTCCCTTTGTGCCTCTCCAATGCGCAATAATAAAGGGCAGCATCCGTAAGAGCGAGGTCTCTGATGTACAGATCTATTGAATTTGCTGTAATCTTTGAATAAAACCTTTCCGTGGCAAAACTGGCATCTCCATTTATAGAACTTTTCCACCCCCTGTGGAGAACATATTCTGGTGCTTGGTTTGGATACTGCCGGTACCAGTAGAGGATGGCGGCGCCAGCGATAGAGGAAGCATCATAATTACAAAGCAGGTGCACAGCCTTCCCTTCTGTTCCAGATATTTCTGTCTTCTGGGGTGTGATAAAGTCAGTTCTTCCAGGTCCTGCAACATAGAAAGCACAAAAGCCACAGTATCACAATAGGGTCTTCCTCCAAGCAAGTGGCTCGGGGTGGCCCAAGACTGTTACCTGGGAGGGCCAGGATTAGAAGTGAAGTGAAGATAAACTTGTTATTCATCATTTTTTCTGGATTCCTGATACATGACTTTGTATCACTCAGTAGATGTTTCAAAGTGTCTCACGATCAAGTCACTGGGAGGAGTTTCTTGAAGGGTTCTTACCAACACTCGTAAGTCAGAAATGGGAGGAGCAAAACCTAAGTGCGTAAAGATGTTTTTTGAAAGTGAGTTTGAGAGATACTGTTCTTAATTTGAATTCCCCAGATCTCTCTAGACTTGTTTATTCATGTTCATAAACACAAGCAAAATGGAATGTAATCGCACTCACTAGTGAACAATGATGATTTCTGTGGGTTGAATTTAATGCAGTGTTCCTCTAATCTATCTTACTTTTACACCTAATGAATATGAGCCTTTGGATAAACATTATTTCAGTGAGAAGTTAGTCTTTTGAGATGTAAATTCTGTTCTGTTCTTGTTACAGTTGGAAACAGGAAAGAGTGAAAGAGAAACTTTCTCCAGTCCACCTCAGGTTCTCTTCAAAGGCAGCAGAATCCCTGGTTTATAAATTATAAGTTCTTTATATCACTGAGCCAGAACCACTGGCAGAAATTCACCCAGAATTTCCATTTTATAGTCTTAAAAAGAATGAAAACCAGATTCTCTTCTGTCTGGACTACCTGATTTCTGAGGGTTTGGTGTATCTAGAAAAGGAGGGAGTGAAGAAAAAAAAGTCTTGTCTGTAAGCTAAAAGTGGAACAGTGTGTTCTATTAACTTTACACCATTTCTTTCCCTTCTATTTCAACAATTTCCTGCCCATTTCTCACACCGACTCTCCATTTCCCTGACAGTGAGGCCAAAGCTGTGTTCAATTTCCAATGAATTTTCTAACAAATTCATGAGCCCCAGCTGCTTTCACTGTCTGTGTAATTCTACAGAGACAGGGTAAAAAAGAACTCCACTAATAAGAGGGTCATTCAATCACCAGGTCTTCTTGTAACTTTAACATATTTCCAATATGAGACAGTTTTAATCTATAGTGCCTTGAAAGGCTAGCAGTCAAGTCTCATTCTGATGTGTTATAGGGTCATGGATGGTCACATATTTTTGTTATTGTAACTGAGTAAAAGTATGAGTGTCAGATAATATTAGGTAAAACACTTGCAGCTTGCTTGAATGTTGGTATTTTAAAATAAAGTGTATTGTAATTTTTATTTCTAAAATAATGCTTAGTATTGAGCTTAAAGTAGATAATTTAAAAAAGAATATTATAAATTAAAACAATCATTACTCGAAGACAACTAATACTGCTGTAAACATTTTGGTGTTTTTCACATATTATTGTGAGTGTTACTGTGTTCTCATGTTACACAGATGTCATTTTAACATTTTGTACACCCTTCTTTGTACATAATTATGGTCATACAATAGGTAATCACCCATGTGATATTTCACATCAGACAGACGCTGGGGGAAGCATAGCCTTTGGAATCAGACCTGATTTAAACGTCTGTGAGCTCTTTGTCTGAGTGGGACTGGGAGAACCTTAAGGCTTTTGAGTTTGCATCTAATAATTTGTTAACTGGGAAAAATTCTAATGACTCATAAGAGCGGTTTGGAGAATTCAGTGAAGTAATATTTGCAAAGTGCAAGGCACCTGGTATTTTCTTTAATAAATAGTAGCTTCCATCACAAATTCTTCACAAATTTTATATATATGTATAATTTCATTAAATAACCTACCATAACACAATAAAGCTCAGTTTATGTTAGTTTTGCATAACTTACTTTACTTAATCTGTTGCTTTTTGGAGTCTGCTTCTGGTACCAAGTGTCCAAATTCATGTGTAAAATATTCAGAACAAATTACCACCATTTTTATTAAGCATCCAAGGAGACAACGCTAAAATGAAGAGTATAAATAATACTAAAAATTGGGAAGGAAAAGTTTTTGTTTGATTCAAGTGATGGTGTGTGGTCCCACCCTTTGTTTTGTGCTAAGAGGCCCGAAAAGAAAAGTTGCCAGTCAAGCTCTACTTACGGACCTTTCTTTTCTAGGTAGAAGATAAAACATGTAGAGCTGCTAGGATGGTAAAACATGCCCGCTGCAGATACAATCCTGATAAAAGGGGCTTCTTCCTACCATGAGGCGTAATGGCGTGGTGATGGAGCTGGTATATGATTGAGCTTCCGCAAACATTAGCTATGCTCAGTCTCATAGAAAAGCACTGAGACAGTGGCGAATACAATGGTATCTTGGTCCACATTAGATAGAACCCAGTAAACTGCACAAGTAATTGTCAATGGGACACAAAGATCTTCTCCAATAACTTCTTTTCTCTATAACTTACTTTTTAGAGTTTTAGCAAATTCCTCATTTTAAAGTTGGGTACAGGTGGCAGGTGATTAAAGAGCACTGTGACCCACAGAGCAGCGCCCCCAGGCGGGGTGGATGTGATGTGCAGGGTGCTGAGAATTTCTTAAAGTGCTTATTTTAACTGTCCTGACTGCTCTGCTACTTGAAATTAGTGTAAACTTGAAAACTAGACCTTTCTCTTTCTGTTCAGCTCTCTGCAGACTTTGGAAGTTAGCTACTTTTAACTGGTTGGGAATTGCACTGTCTCCCTCACGGAACACCTTGTCTGCACTGCTCGCTCCTGTTTAGAAAATAGTAACGAAGTTAGCTAGATGAAACGATGTCACATTAAATTTCCACCATGATTACTATCATTTTTCATTGGGATTATAGGAAAAATCAGAGTGGATGAATGTTTTTTCCCTCTTGGTTTTCTGAGGATCAATCTCAGATTTTCTTGGTTGTCTCTGACCCTTTGTAGTGATTCCTCGTAGCTCAGTTGAAGCCAAAAGGTCACTAGTGAACTCTGTGTCCATCCCTTCAGCCTTCAGTTCTTAAGTTTGTTTTTCTGGGAAATGTAATTTATTGCTCCCAGAATTTTATTTTCTTAGATTCCACACCCTGTTCCACCAGTGCATGCGGAAGGCTCACTCAAGCTCACACACACCCTGAAAGGGAAATAACAATTTGGCTACTAAGCCAACCAGAAAACAAACATCATTTGGTTCTAATTTAAATTTAAATTTAAATCCCTCCCACTCCATCACGCAGAGGAGTCACTGTGAGCTGGTGCAGAACAGCTGAAAACTTGGATCCAGGTGTCTTACTAATGAGGAGAAGATTCTAAAATTCTCCCACTTTTGAAGGGCATACTGTCCAAAGCTACCCCGGTTCTGTGAGTCTGGGGTTCTACAGGCATTGCAGAAAAACTGGAAAATCCAGGGAAGCAATAAGAAAAAAATGTAATCACTCACAGCGTCATCACGCCTCCATCCAGAATTTTTGTTGTTATTGTTTTGTTTATAATAAAATGTCGCATATTTGTTAAACAGTACAGTAAGTCTCGCTTCCCATTTTCTACACCTTTTTAAAAAAGCATCATAAACTAGCAGTGATGATGAGAACGGTGAATTAGGCTGTTCTGCTCAACGTTTAGAATCACACTAGGCTCTTCTCGTAACTGCTGCCTCATGGTGCCCTGATGTATTCAACTCAGGCATCCATCCCTTCCCGTCCCCAGGTGCTTAATGTTTTAGCAGCAGGTGATGTGGACTCTTTTCTTTTGTCTGGGGAGCATGACATATTTGCAACTCCTGCTGAGTAACGTGACATCCTTCAACAATCCTTCCCACACTGGGCTGAAGGAGAGCAAAGAAAGCCAAAACTGCTAGGTTTTCCTATCTAAAGATGCTGTGCTGCATGGGGATTGGTCATGCATTTTAAAGAAAATTTCATTTTTGAAGAAAACAAGTCACTTTTTAATTTGAATAGTATGTCTTAAATGTATTACCATAACATTACTTGTAGATCTGCTCTATTTTCTCTTTAGCCATTGAATTGTCTTCTAATGTATATCACTATTTAACCATTTACTTATTACTGAAAACAGAGGTTGATTTTAGTTTCTCTGCTCAGCATGATGTTTATTGTGAAATTTTACTGGATGATTTTTTACTACATTTAGGGAGTTCCCTTCCATTCTCAATTTACAAAATATTTAAAATTTACCAAATACGTTTTGGCACCTACTGAACACATATTTTACGTTTATTATACAAATCAAATAATTTCAGATAATGAAATTTATAATACAATTTTAAGACCAAACTTGGTTTGCTGATATTTTATTTTAGATGTTTATATCTCTATATTATAATAAAAGAAGTATGTAGTGTGTGTCTGTGTGTGTGTTTGTGTGTGTGTGTGTGTTGCTCTTTAAGTTTTTATACCAAAGTATTACCTAGAAGTGAGCTTGTGTTGGTCACCTTTCCATCACTGGAACAAAATGCTCGACGTCCGTGAGCTCAGGGAAGGCAGCCTTACTCTGACTCATAGTCTCAGAGGGTTCAGTCCGTGGTCTACTGGCTCCACCGCACGCACATCATGGCAGAAGAGAGCGGCAGCAGGAAGTTGTTCACGTCCTCATTGAGAAGCACGGGAAGCATGTTCATGTCAGGGACGCCCGAGAGAGAGAGAGAGAGAGAGAGAGAGAGAGAGGGAAAGAGCCGTGGAATAGTTACACCCTTCAACGTCAGCCTCCAGTGACTTCTTTCTTCCCCCTGGGCCCCACCTCTTTGGAGCCCATTCAGTGATGAAGTCACCAATAGCTTCACCCGTTGCTGAGGTTGGCACCCTCACCATCTGCTTTTCTAATCCCCTCTTAGTCCAATCAAGTTAAAAATCAATATCAAGCATTCCAGACCTTAAAATTTTATGGCTTCTGATATGTTCCTGGACTTATACAGTAATGTAGAAACTATCTGCTACCAGAAATTCTTAAAATTCCAGGCAAACATATCTCTAGACTTGGTATTATTTTAGTTTTTCTACTATTAATCTATGATTCTGAACTCCTTAATTTTTCTTATCTCTTCTTGAGGAAAGTATAGCCATTTCCTGGGAAATTGATCACTTCATGTAAACTTTAATATTTACTGTCATATGATCAAGTATAGTGTTATATTCTTAACAGTCTATATTATAACAGTATTTGCCCTTTTTCTGTAGTGTTTTTAATGTTTTTACCTTTTTTCTTCATTAGAATTATCACAGGTAACTCACTCTTCAACTTATAGATCAAAGTTTGGTTGTTTTGCTTATATTTTTATTAATTTCAGAAAAGTCTTGCTTTATAGGTTGCTTTTAACTTCAAAACTAGCATGCTTATTATACTTTTGTTTTTCTCATTCAAATTTATTTGGTTTTATTATTATTACACTTTTGTAGTACATAAAATTTACACTCATCTTGGGGAGCAGGTGCATGTACATAACATGGCTTGTTTCTTTTTAATTACTTCCTCTTCCTGCCAACCTCCCGCTGACTCTACACCCTCCTTCTCCATTTTCATTCTTAGCCCATGTTTTTGACATGTAATGTTTACATTCATTGCATTTGGTACCTGTACATGTTCTTTTTCATTATTTTAGTGCGTACTATCACTTTTCCTTGGTGATGGGAGTCTGACAGCTATCCAGGAAAACCACTTTCCCTTGTTCCATCGTGAATCTGTTCACAGCTACCTAGAGCAGCAAATCTCAACTTCCCTTGCAATTGAGCCACTATGGTCCAGGATTCTTGAGGAGTAGATATGCTTGTACCATGGTCTCTTTTGTCTGCCAGCTGCCTGGAACTTGACAAGTCATGACTAAGCCATGACCCTGCAAATGATAGCAAATCCCTGAGATATACAGAGCCCAAGATGGAAATAGCCTTAACTCAAAGATCACGTACAAAACCTTCTGTTGACCTGGAATAACCGCTCCAGACTTGCACAATAGAGGCAAGTAGACTTTGTTTTTTCGATCTCTGAATGTTTGGCACATGAATATTGCAATAGTTTGGCCTGTTTCTCACTAATATGCTTGGAGGACAGCTTTGGTTCCATCAAAGTTATTATGTAGCTCAGTCTTTGTCACTGTTTAGAAATGTGTACTTTTCACAGAGTCAGCAGAATCTGCCTAGGAAATGCTCAGGTCTAAGAAGACTGATGATCTCTTGCTCAGTCTTCATGATAACTGAGAAAAAACTAATTATTAGGGTGTGCAGATTTCAAAGGAAAGACAAATGCTCTTGCATTCTACAGAAACTGTATTTCCCACTAGAGATGAAAGTGATGGAGCATTTAGTTTCCAAGCCACTCTTCTTGTGACTATGTTAATGTGGTTCAATCTCAAAAATTTTAAGCAAGAAACAAAACCCAGAACCCATGAAGTAAAGACTGACAGATCTGACAGCACCACAATAAATACTGACATATTCTCTTGCTGCTTATGAATGTATCTTTCTTGTCCCTATGAAAATAAAAATGATTTCCCTTCTTTTTTACAGGTGTTTTAGTTCTGTGTTTCTAGGCAGCAGTCACACATGAGAGAATTAATTGGCATTTTCTGGCTTTGTTCATTTAATACTTTTAATGATCTTTACTGCCAGGAACTGAGGAGAGTACAGAAATGAGTAAGGAAATCTTAATATGCGATACTAAAGCACATAGTAAAAGCCTTCTCTAAAGAAATCCCAAGTTTCAGCACCAAGAAAGCTAGGATGCTAAGTATCCCACATGCGGTGGGATGGAAACGGGGCAGCAAGGAGAACATGCGGTTAGCCACAGGAAGATGATCCTGCTCCTTTAACACTGGAAGGCAATAGGGCTGGACATCCTCCAGATGGCTATGAAAGCCTTACTTAAATTACAAAATTTACAGCTCTTGAGGACTGTTCATACGCATATGTGGGACCCATGGAGGAGGTGAGATCTGTCTTCACGGGACTGTTCCTTAAGGAGAGAAAGTGAATTTCTCCTTAGTATTTCAGAACATGATTTCTGTGAGACACTAACGCCTCTAGCTTTAAGGAATTGCCTGGAGCTGCCCACAACACTGACCGTGCAAATGGTCTTTCTCTTTGCACAAACACCAGCTAATTCCTTCCAAGAGATCTTGATTTTTCTTAAGCACATCTAAAAGGAAGAAAACCAATGGCATATTTTTTGGGAGCAAAACCAATAACATGCTTGTCCTAATTGGTGTACATTTTTACTGCATGTGAGATCATTTCCTTCCTTAGCATTTACGTTAGGGTTACAAGGGGCTTTGATCTTATCTTTATGAAACATAGGATAGTTAAGTAATAAGGGTATAAGGAAGGATAATCAGTAGTTTTTTCAGGAAAATGAGTACCTGATATAATGGGACAAATCGTTTTGGATGGTTAATATAAAATTTACTGCCAACATATTGTTTGACTCCTTGCAACAGCTAGACAAGTCTAACTCCCTTACAGTTAACACTGGCCATATCATATGGTTCTGATAACTGAAATTTAAGATCAATCTCAATACTTTGGGATATCTTTGTTCTCCTGATGAAAGAAAAAATGTGGAACTGTTCCTTAGGTCTCTGTGCCTTTATTCCTTGGATTTTTGTAGGGTACCTACAACTACATCACAACCTTTTATGATTATGTAGCAATAAATGAATCCACTAATAACGTGAAAGAGGGAAAAAGCTTGGGCTCTTAGTGGGGATTGAGTGTTGTCATGGAACCTCCACATCTGCCTTGCCTTCTCTTTGTTTTTTTTAAATTATTAAACATCTTTATTGTTTGAATCAGTCACAGCTTTTCTGTTAATCCAAACAGACCAATATGACTCATACTTATGAACTTTGATACTGTAGAGGAGAAGTACAGTTTAAAAAGTCAGGATTTTTTTTCCCCAAAATCATTCATATGGTATGAAACAATCTCACATTAGAACTTCAAGTTTGAAGGAAGATACTTCTTTGGTCAGTGAAAGGAAGTATTTGCATTTGAGGGAACTTGATATTGTCCCTTCAAATACAAAAGCAAAGTCATTGATATTTAGTGAAGAAAAATGGGGAGAGACTTGGCTAGGTAGGAAAATTAGGGACTGGAGCTTCTTTTGAAATTTTATTAGAGTGCTTTTCCTTGGCAACTCAGTAAGCAATGAATGTGTTATTGCATATTAGACAGTGGTAACTAAAACTTCAGTTTGAAACTGATTCCCTTAAAGATAAGTTTTCCACATTAATCCTGGTATATTTCCATGTACTTTCTTGTTTTATGTAGTTCTCTTGATTTTATCCTTTGGGCTTAATGACTCAGAATAGCTACTATATTATACAGGGTGATACTAACTGAACTCAACTAAACGTTTATAATGTTTCCCTTTGTAAATGTTGACATCGGGATACTGCATATTCCCTCATATATGGAAGCTAAAATAAGTCAATGTGAAAATGGAATTGTAATTACTAAAGATCAGGAAAGATATGTGTGCATGTGTGTGTGTGTGTGTGTGTGTGTGTGTAAGTGTGGCAAAGGATGATTAGATTTGATCAGTGTTTGCTGTATCTATATATAGAAATATCATACTGAATCCTTTAATGCATACAATTAATACATGTTAACAAAAATTAAAAATAAAAATACCCCTTAAGGAATTGTCTGAGTTATATCACACAGGGTTTGATAGGTAATGATTTCACTGTCATGGGTTAAAATATTTTAGTTTCATTATAATAGTTTTGTATAGTTATAAATAATATTACATTGCGATTTTAAATGTTTGAATACATAAGGAACTTGTTACGTTTTTGTATTTTCTCTCTAGTTATATTTAATTCTGTTCAGAGATATCTATTGAAAGAATCACTTGGTTTTGTGTCCTTTGTGGCCATGTGCAAGATTAATTTTTCTAAATTTCTCATGGGTAATTGAATAGAATTTCTCTTTTCTAGTTTTTGGGTGTGGGCTTTGACATGTTGGTGACATGGATATCACCTGATACAACGTCAAAATTTAGATACATCTCATTTTGCTTATCCATTCAAGCAGGGTTGAGCATCGGGGTTGTTTATGCATTTCGGCTGTTAGGATTGTGCTGTTGGGAACAGCCAAGTAGGTTTTGCATGATCATATTTTCAATTCACCCCAGGAGATATCAAGGAGTGTAATTCCTTCTAAGTCTGGCCTTAACCACTGGAAGAAAGGCCAAACTGCTTTCCAAAGTTGGCGCAGCATTTCATGTTCCTACCAGTGGTGGGAGAAGTGACTGACTTCCCCACACCCTCACGAGCGCTACCTCTCACTGCCTCCTCCTCCTCTCCCTGTCCTCTTTCTCTGTTTCTTTTACATTACAGACACCCCAGTGGGTGTGACGCGACATCTCACCATGGTTCTGCTTTACATTTCTCTGATGATGATGTGGAACATATTTTGTGTGTTTTTGTTCATTTATACATATTATACACATATATATTTACAGCAATATCTACTAAAAAACTTTGACCATCATTAAATTGGTATTTGCCTTATTGTTGGTTTGTCAGGTTTAAAAAATTATGTTCTCAATGCCAGATCCTGATCTGCTAATTTGCAATATAATCTTTCAGTCTGGTGGATGTTTTTCATATTCTTTTGTGAGAATGTTGTGGACTTTTTTTTTTTTTTTGCGGTACTGGGGATCGAACTCAGGACCCTGCGCTTGCTAGGCAAGCGCTTATTCCACTGAGCTATATCCCCAGCCCCAATGTTGTGGACTTTGAGGCACATGAACTTTTAATTTTGATGATGTCTTGTTTAGCTATTATTCTTTGGCTTCTGTGTGTGAGTGTGTGGGGGGGGAGAGAAAGAGAGAGAGAGAGAGAGAGACAGAAAGCCTAAGAAACTATTGTACACCCAGATTCACTAAGATTTATCCCTATATTTCCTTTTAAGCATTTTTATTTTTAGATTCTTCTTCATGTGACTATCCAACTGACCCAGCACAATCTGTTGAAAACGGTATTATTTTTGCATTTAATGGTCTCCGGGCCTCTTGCTGAAAGTTAATTTGCTATAGATGTATTAGGTCATTACTGAACTCTCATTTCTACTCCAATGGTATCTATTCATTTTTAAGAGAAATGTTTTAACATCATGTACTGAGTGTGTATTGATGTGTTGTCCTTATGTCTTGACAAAAAATAAGTAAGTAAGTGTACTGTTTATATTTAAAAAGGAATCAAAGGAGAAGTTCGTCGAGCAAAGGAATCTTTGAGTACAGGAGAATTTGCAGCAGAGGAACAGTAGGTTACATAGGTTGCATGTGTCATCACACTGCACATGTAAAGCGGCAGGAGTTGGAGGCAGTATAATTCTGGAGTCCCAGCTTCATGTTCGAGTCAGGCTGCAGGTGCTTGGGGAGTGCTGTTGTATACAGCACAGAAATAGGTTCCTGTAGCATCAGGCTCAGAGGCTGGGATGCTCAGGACACTGTTGCTCCTTGTTCCTCTAACTGAGCAGTCAGTTTCCCATTTGTTATCAGTTCATCACCCTTATATATGATTATCAAGAGGACAGGACCTTCTCCAGAGTATTGCTTGTACCATAGGAAGTACTTTAATGTGGCTAAAGAATTGCAGTTCATGGAGATGACTTTTCCTTCCTTGGACTCTCATTCAGCTGTTGACCACTCACTGCTGGTTTGAAAGACAAAGGAAGAAATTTACGGTGTCTTCAGATCACTTCTTTGAAACTGTGATGGACACTGGCTAAATTCTTGAACTCCCTAGCCCTGTCTCTCTGCCTTTCCCTTTCCTTGCTCCTTTAGATTTTCTTTTCTATTTCTATCTTTTCGTAGACATGGATAAAGCCTCACCTCCTGCCCTCACAGAGTTTCCACCCTTTCAGAATTCTCTGAGGAAGAATAAGGAATCCCCAAGATCCACTCTTGAGATGCATCCATAGGATCATTAGTAAAACTTCAAGGAGCATCTCCATCAGCAAATAATGATTTGTTAAATGGGCTTTTGCATTAAGAAACTCCTCTGGGCTTAATGCAATAAAACAAACACAATGGTGGTGTCAAAACCCTTGTTCTGTGTGTCAGCCAATCTAATCTCTCACTAAGTGTTTCTTGGGGCTTTGAGCTAACCTCCCAGGTTAATACACTGGCCCCTCTGGCCAGACACTAGATTCTGGTCCTTTCAGGTCCTTCTACTTCTGTCAATCGTTTGATGATCACTTATCCAGTACCCAGAATACACTGGGGAAATATAGAGGCATAAACAAGGTGCGCAGCAACTCTGAGCTGGGCATTTTATAAACCTCTGGAAAGTCAGTGCAAGATGCACTTTTGATTAAGAATAATGGATTAAAGACATTTTTCCTGTTCCTTTCTGATAATTAACTGAAATGATAATAAAAATTGTTAAACAATTAAAAAGACTTAAATGATAAAACTGAATCCTAAGAGACCACAGAGTAAAATTTAGGTGTCTTGTCAGTTTCAATAATTAGGGTACCTGATTTCCCCCAAAAGATCAGAGCAAGAGCAGGGGCAGGGAGCTTTAAGTGGTTGTAGGCAGAATGAGGGTGCAGTTCTGTAATACCTTCATTTCTCCCATCCCGACCTGGAGAGCCAGGTGGCCCACGTTTTCCAGTCACTTTTCCAGAACAAATCCTGTTTTCCTGAAGTACTGGATAAAGAGCCGTAGGAATACAGGATGGCAAGCTTAGCTGAGAATGAAGTGAGGCAAATATTCAAAAGTAGAGGAATCGAAGCCATCTTCCTTGGTTCAAATGCTAGATTCATATCTCACCCAGCATGAATGAGCACCCCAGGGTCACTAGGCATTTAAAAAATATCTTAACATGAATGGTGGAGGAAAAAAAAACCAAGAAAAGAAAAGGACTGCAACAGGGGTGGGAAGCAGGAAAGGTGTCATTGTTTTTAACACAGTGTTATGGGCATTAAGGGTCTAAAAAAAGAAAAAAAGAGAAAGACAAAAGATAGCAAACTGAAATTCTGTATTGCTTGTATTGTATTTGTGTTGTTTTGTGTCTGTGTGTTTGTTAATATGCTTTTGTTCTTTTATCTTTAAAATTAAAAAATTCTTATTACACGTGTTTGTCATACACAGTGAACTCGTCCGTTACGGGGAGTTGGTGCGCACATATGCTGCGGTGCTGTCTTTCCCTTTCCCCTCCTCTCCTCCTTCCTTCCCTAGATCCGCTTACTAGCTGCAAAAGTCCTACCTCTTTGTTTCCTATGGTCTGTATCTTATCTTGCTCTTTACTCATACCTTGGCTTTCTTATAGAAGAGAAACTGTGCAATATTGAGCCCTCTGTGTCTGATTTACTTCTTTTAGAATTATCGTCTCAAAGTGCGTTGGCTTTCTTACAAATGTCCCAGATTTATTGTTCTTTATGGCTGAATAGTACTCTGTTGTGCATATGCGCCATAGTTATTTATTCATCTGTTGATGGACATGAATACCATTTCCAAGATTTAGCTGTTGTATATTGTGCCGCTATGAACATGGACATGCATGTGTCACTACAATATGATGTCTTTAACTCTTTTGCAAAGTTCCAGAAGTGATAGAGCAGAATCTACTTTTAAGCTTTTGTGGACTCTTCATACTGATTTCTGTAGCTATCATTCTCACCAGCAATGTAGGAGGGTGCTTTTTTTCCCACAGTCTCATCAGTATTTGTTATTATTTGATTTCTTGATGATAGCCATTTATTTTGGAGTAAGATGGGATCTCAATGTTGTTTTAATTTGCATTTTTCTAATTGTCAGTGGTACTGACCATTTCTTCACGTACTTATTGACCATTTGTACTTCTCAGAAGTGTTTATTCATTTTGCCGGGTGTGATGGTGCAAACCTGCAATCCCAGCTCTTGGGAGGCTATGGTAGGAAGATTGCTGCGAGTTTGAGGCCGGCTTGTGCTGCATAGTGAGTTCATGATCAGCCTGGGCTACATAGGGAGACCCTGCTTCAAAAAACAAAACAAAACAATAATAACAACAACAAAGAAGTGTCTGTTAGTTTCAATTGCCTGTTATTAAAATTGGGTTTTTCATGTTTGGAGGTCTAATTTTGGGGGGGTTCTTTATAGATAGTAGATATTTGTTTTGTGTCTGAGGAACAGCTGGCAAATTTTTCCATTATTCAGGTTGTCTCTTCATTCTCGGTTTTTTTCTTGGTTGTGCAGAGGCCTTCTAATTTGATATGATTCCATTTCTTGATTCTTGATGTTATTTCTTGATGTCTTTGGTTCAGAAAGACTTTGCGTATGTTTTCAGAAGTTTTACATATTTTATCTCCTAGTAGATTCAGTGTTTTCCTTTTAACATCTATATCTTTGATCTATTTTGATTTTATTCTAGCGCAGGTGAAATATATGTGTCCAGATTCATTATTCTGAATATGGGTAACCAGTTTTCCCAGCACCATTTGTTCAAGAGGCTGCCTTTTCTCCAGCATATATTTTTGGCCCTTTTGTTGAGGATCAGCTGGCTGAATGTATCTGATGTTTTTTTCCATTCTCTATTCTGCTGCATTGATCCACATGTCTGTTTTTGGGTACCATGCTTTTTTTTTCCTTTTTTATCACTGTAGCTTTGTTATATAGCTTGAAATTTGGGGTTGTGATGCCTCTTTCCTTGCTTTTGCTGGCCAGAGTTGCTTTTCCTATTACGGGTCTCTTCTGACTCCTTACTAATTTTAAGATTTTTTTTCTGTAGTTCTGTGAGGAGTACTCATGGTACTTTGATTGGGATTTCATTTTTTGGTAATAAGGCCCTTTTTGACAATTTTGGTTCTGCCCAGCCAGGAAGAGGGGATTCCTTTCTGTTTTCTGATGTCTTCTTCCACTCCTTTTTCAGGATACAATAGTTTTCACCATAGAGGTCTCTCATTTTCTTGGTTATGTTGCTTTCTAAATAGTTATTTTTTAAAGTTATTGTGAATGATACTGTTTTCTCAATTTCTTTCTTGGTAAATTCATTATTGGTGTGCAGAAATGCTGTTGATTTTTGTGTCGATTTTGTGTCTTGCTATTGTGCTGAATTTGTTTATTAGTTGTACAAGTCTTTGGGTGGAATTTTGGGGTCTTCTGTAAAGGCTCATATCATCTGCAAATAAGGATAGCTTGCCTTCTTCCTCTGCTATATGTATCCCATTTATTTCTTTCTCATGCATGAAAAACTACATTTGATGCACAACTTCATGCATGATTGCTATGATGAAGTTTTGAGCACTGTTTTGAACAAGAACAGTGAGAGTTGACACTCTTGTTTCATTCTCAATTTTAGAGGAAAAGTTTTAAGTTTCTCCCTATTAGTCTGATTCTGGCAGTGAGTGTCTTATAAATGGCTCTTACCAGTTTAAGATAAAGTCCTTCTATATCTGTTTTTATCAGGTTTAAAAAAATAATCATGAATGGATGTTGGATTTATTGCACTAATTGATTTATGTATGTTGAACCATCCTTGCATTGATGGGATCAAGTCTCCTTGGTCAAGACATGATTCTCTTACTGATTTGTTTTATCTTTTGCCAGTATCATGTTGAGACTTTTTCTTTCTATATTTATCAAGAAGATTGGCCTCTAGTTTTCTTTTTTTGTTGTTGTTAAATTTGTCTGGTTTTGCTATCAGGATACTACTAGGAATGAGTTTGGCAGCCCTTCTTCTCTTTCAATTTTATTGAAGAGGTGGAAGAATGTTGGTTAGATAGATAGTCCTTGAAGTACTGGCAGAACTTTGTGGTGAATATTTTGGGTCTTGGGTTTTTCTTTGTTGGTAGAGTTGTTTTGCTGTCTCTGTTTCATTACCTGTTATTGGCCTCCCCAGACATTGTAAAATATGTTCTAGGTTCAGTTTTGGTAATTTTTTATATGTCTAGGACTTTCTCAATCTTTCTAGATTCTCCAATTTATTGGAATATAAATTTTTAAAATAGTTTCTTATAATCCTCTGGATTTTGGCAGTGTCAGTTGTGATTTCAACTTTTGTACTTCTAAATGCATTTATATAGGTTTTTTTCTTTCCTTGTCTTGTTAATTTTGGCTAAGGACTAATCAGACTTGTTTAACCTTTCAAATGACTAACTCTGTTCAGTTTACATTTTTTTGCAGTACCGGGGGTTGAACTCAGGACTTTGCACTTGGCAGGCAGGTGTTTATTCCACTGAGCTATATCCCCAGCCCCCCAATTTGCCTTTTGATTTTGGAGACAAATCCCATCCCCAGGAGCCAGTGTTAGCATTCCAGACTGCTTCATTCTTTTCTCTGCATTGTCTTCAGTTTCTGTGTGATTTCTAGTATTAATTTCACATATATATGTATATACATGGATTCTATATGGTCTGATATACATTCTGATATATATAAGATTATGTAATAATTAGGTTTCCAAGAATACCACTATTTCTTAGCTGTTAGCCATATTTGTAGCAATTTTTTTAAAAACACAGGGCTACTAGGAAAATATACATCTTTGGAAACTAGGAAATATAGTTGTGCATCATAAATTAATTCTTTGGATGATCTCTTTAATTGGAATTAAAGGGATCAAGGATAGAAAATTATTCCAGTGATCCTGTTCAGAAATAAAATCCTCAAATGGTCACAATTAGAGACCATACTCATAAGTGAAATAAATCAGATGTGCATGTGCGAGCAACATACTGTATCACTAGTGTAAGAACCTGAGAGTGGGAATATAAATTAGGAGGTATGAAAGGAAACTGCTGAAAGGTAAAGAGCAACTGGGACGAGGGGAAGGAGAAAAGGGAAGGAAGGGATGACTATGTATGTATGTGTGTGTATGCAGGAGGGCTAACAAGGTTGCACTACTGACTTATGTCGCTTTATTGTAAGGAACAGTTAATGAATAGCTGTTTGATGAGTCTTGTATGTCTATATGTGTCTTCCTGAGTATAAACTTTGAAGTTATCGATATGTAAAACACCAACCATTGTTAATTCCCTGTCACCTTGTCTATAATTCAGTTTTGATTGTACTGTTCTTGTGCTACTTTGTATCTGCTAATGTTTTCATTCTTTTACTTTTAAAATTAAAAAAGAAATAAAATCCTGCTTTAAAAGGATAGATTATTTCTATTTAATGTTCTAAGAGAAGAAAAAAGAAGTTCTAAGAGAAGAAAAATTCCTATCAGAAACCTCAGCTAAAAGAATCACGAAGTAAATATGGGTGTACTATTTTTTGGGTATAACTTCAAGAAAACAACACAGTTCTAGGGCTGTAAACATTGTGCAAAGGTAGATTTTGAAACCGAAAATGTATGACCTGGGCCCAAATTATCTTGAAGTTTGTTTTCTAGGGTTGCCGTAAGAACATGCCACATATTAGGTAAAGTAAGCCACAAAAGCTCATTTGCTCACAGACTTGGGGGCTGGAAGAGCAAGGCCAAGGTGTCCTGTGGTCACGCTGGTTTCCTCTGGAGTGTGAGAAAAGAGGGGATGGTAGGTGGGGGGGAGGAAGGTGGAGTTTCTCTTTTTTTTGAGATAGATTCTCACTATGTAGTTCAGGCTGACCTTGAACTCACAGAGTCTCATTATGTAGCCTGGCTGGCATCGAACTCACATTAATCTTCCTGCCTTAGCCTCTGAAATGTGCTGGGATTATAGGCATGTGCCACGACAACTGGCTTCTCTGGTGCCTCTTTTTATGAGGCCCTCTAAACCAACTGGAATGTGTTCTCATCACCTGACCTAATTACTTCCTTATAAACCCTATCTGTCTACAAACACAGCCTCATTAAGGGCTAGGGTCACTTCATAACGTCTGGATTCTATCATTTTCTCATGCGCTACTTTGCAGAGGTGAGTGTAGAGGTGAGAACTGTTTTGATGTGCCGGCCGAGTGACCAAGACCATGAAAAGTTTGTTCAGTGACACCTACTGACATAAGCAAGCAGAGCCGCCTTGCCGTACCCTGACTCTGAGCGCCCTGGCCTCAGAGGTGCTGCTCAAGTTAAGTTCTCAAGAACATTCTGTGATAAGAAGTTTTATACTGATCAGTTCAGAAATCATTATCTTCCTCTCTAATCAGTGTAAATCCAATTATTTCCATGAACGGGGAGCTGGATCCTCCTGCTCAGTTTTTCTTGGGCTAAGCTAGAGAATAGTTTCATTTGTGTCTGAAAGACTAATGCTGAGTCCACATCTTTTTTTTTTTTTTTTTTTTTTAGAAACATAAAAGTACAAAAACATATTGACAAACAGACACCCATTATCATAGAAAATAGTACAATCACAACTAATCTATAGACAAGGTGATATGGTCTCAACAGTAGTTGTTGCTTTATCCATTGATATCTTCGAATTGTAGATGTATGGACCCATATACAGACATGCAAATTTA
>PVLD010024935.1:0-24595 GCA_004027595.1 Dinomys branickii
CTACCTAGTGACCTGGGTGAGGTGTGTAAGACTGCTCCCCCACCCTCCCAGGGTTCCCTGCAGGTATAGGGATGGATCTCCTCCCCCACTCGGTGATCTGGTCGCGAGCGCCGATATCTCACCAGTTATTGGAGTCCCTGCAGGCATGAAGGTTCCAAGGTGCCAGTCTATCCTTTGGGGCTTTCTGTGCGGCCCGCCCAATGCGCACGAAACGTGAGACCGCTGGGCTTTGCCGCCGCCAGAGAGCCGATCTCTGTCGGGAGTCGCCGGAGAGCTGCGCCGGGTCGGGGGGCGGGAGGGATCGAGCTGTCTGTATTCTCGGGGCGCTAGGACCCAGCAAATCTTTCTCTCCGCTTCCGGCGGCGTTTGGGGCCCTCTGCGCGGCTCGCCCGACACGCGCGAAACGTGGGATTGCCGGGCGTCTCCGCCGCTAAGAAGCCGATCTCTGTCGGGAGTCGCGGGGGGGCTGCGCCGGCTCGGGAGGCGGGAGGGATCGAGCTGTCTGTATTCTCGGGGCGCTAGGACCCAGCAAATCTTTCTCTCCGCTTCCGGCGGCGTTTGGGGCCCTCCGCGCGGCTCGCCTGACACGCGCGAAACGTGGGACCGCCGGGCGTCTCTGCCGCCAACAAGCCGATCTCTGTCCTGAGAATAATTTTCATTACCCACTCATCCCATCCATCTGGCTATGGTAGACAGTGCTGAGCTGAGCTACTACTCCATGTCAGGGCTGACCACAAAAGCTTTGTGTTCCAGTGCAAGATTAAAATTTAGGGTCCTCTGTTCTAAACTACAATTTGTAAATGGCAATAGCAAAGCACTAAGCCAAACATGGGACCCTTCTGAGCACAGGCATCCCTGTACAAATGCACATGTTTCAAGCCCCCTAGTTCCACTCCACCTGAGCCATGGTTTATTGGGACCTGAGAGTAGGGACTATCATACTCAGACAGCACCAATCAGAATCCTTTCCTGATATTTGCTTTTACCAGAACTAAGAAAAATGTACTCGCTGTTGGATAAAACCAGGAACCTATCAGCAACCTTGTTTCCAATTATGTGAAGACAATGTTGATGTGCAGAGCACATGTTCTTCTATTGTATCTCAGATAGGAACAGGGGAATTTTGCATATGTGCCAAATATTATCTAAATTCCTGATAGTCTTCTAGACTTTCTGCTGACCCGCACCTTCCTGATCACTAGTTTGAGGGCTGAAGTGGATATCCTTGGACATTTTCTAGTTCGGTAATTCTCTGAGTTTATAACCAGATTTTCTAAGACTAACATCATCTATAACCATAGATATGTAGGAATGCAGAAGAGTGCTTGATTACTCATTTTTCACATAGGGTTCATAGAACAGTGATTTGCTCAGACCTTAATAGTGTAGTGACCACTGAGATATCAAAACAGGAAGCAGACCTGTCCCTTTAAAGCTGACCATCAGCGCAGGCAATTATTTTTAAGTTTCTTACTGCTTTTTCTGTGCTTCGTTAAGGGAAAACCACTTTAGGTCTAAGCCAGAAAGACCTCATACCCTAGGGAACCTCTGTCTTTACAACTTCAGTTTCTTTCTCTTTTTCTCAACAGTACAACTCCCAAAATTTTCTCAAAAACGATTCACAAAACATTGATAAATGAGTAAAGACTGACTCCTCGCAGACCTCTTGACTGGTGCCCTTCTGGGAGCTCATTTGAAAGGGAACTTCAGGGGCAGAGCATAGGCAATTCCCATGGACTAAGGTCTGGGCTTTGGTTTTTCTGAGCTTTTTTTTCTCTGACCACATTGGGATCTTCAAGGGAAAAAAGGGATCAAAGTAAAATGAAGACTAAATTTAACACATGATTATTTCTCCTCTCATACCCAGAAATTTAGGAAAACATGGCTGGATTTATTGTGCTACTATCTCAGGTACTTACCACTATTGTTAGTTACTATGTTATTATTTGATGTAAAATCTCACCATGTTGTCATGGTTGAGCTGCAACTCATGGGCTGAATCGGTCCTCCTACTTCATGTACTGTATAATAAAAATGTGTACAGATTGAAATCTGTTCCAATGAGAAATGAATAAATCCTCAAGTGTTTACCTGAAATGTAAGGTTATGGGTACGGTGCAGCTTATTGTGAAAGAATACTTAAGCAAGCCATCTTTCCTAGGAAGCTGTTTTTTAAAATGTCACTTCTATCAATTTATAGATGAGGATGCCAGACCCCTACATGGTAGAAACTCATATTTTCACAGTGTGTATTTAGAACCTTCCTGACTTCTTATTCTCTAATCCTTGCTGGTTTAATGTCCTAAGCCTACTCTGAGCACTGCTGCAGAGGTGAGAAATTGATATATGTCATAATGATGACTCGCTCTTACATTAATATTTTTCATTCTTTCAATTGAACACACTTCAGCTTTTTATCTCCAAAGTAAAAGCCAGATAAAGCAAAGGTGAGAGCCATAAGGCTAGAAGTGGGAGCAAACCTCAAAGGGAAAGCTCTTCTACAAATGTCCAGAAGCTCATGTCCATATGTCTTTCTGGAACTTTTGCCAAGATAGTCACAGGATCAAAATTATTTCTTCATGGCCATTATGCAGTGTCACATCTTACAGAGCCAAAGGAATAAATTCTAGACATGCAGAACACACATCTCTCCAGCCTCTCTCAGGCAGGCTGTCAATTCTGCAGCATTAATGCACAAATCCAAAAGGGCAGGCAGAAGCCTAAGACTGTTTCTACTAGTCGGCTCCTTATGGTTCGCCTTCCTAATGCAGTGGGGTGAAAAGCTCTCAGCCAGGCCCTCACCCTCACGCTGTCATCCTCACTCAGGTATTCCTAGACTGGGAAAAAAATACAGGCAAGAGAGGGAGCAGGAGATGGAAGGGAGTTTGTCAGGAAAGGGACAAAAAAGTTAAATATTCAAGAGCCATTTAGTCAAGGACTTAACCCAAAAATTTTTGACTTGTGCTTCCTGTCCCTTAACTGGTCAAAACACAAAACACCATTATCCCTTCTCCGTAATATTTCTCTCTCTTCCTCCCTTATGGTTTCTTCTCCACAGCTCAATGCTTCTGTTTTCCCTCTTAGAAACTGTATGATTTCTGTCAAATCACAGTTTAAACTTTTCAGGAAAGCTCTAGAGCTTTCATTTCTGTAACTAAGATCAACAATCTGTCATGTACAGCGGCATTTCCAACTGACAGCTGGAAATCTCCACCTGGATGCCCTGCCAGCACCTTGAAATTAACATGTCTAGAACTGCAGCATCTTTCCTCCAGAATGTAATGTTTCTTCCCTGGACTTTTTCCTGTTCATGATAAACCACTCTCGGTTACTGCAGTTACCAATGGTGAAACCATTACCTGATTGTGGACTCTCTTGTGTTGTCACACGTACTTGGTGACCACCAGGTCTCTAGCATGGGTGACTAAGGGGAGGAAGTGCTGCCTCCATAGAGACCTGAGCAGGTGTGGGGGAAGATGCTGAGGATGCTTTTGGACACCCTCAGGGTGGTTTGAGATGACAATGAGACATCTCACTGGCTATATGCAGGGCTTGAGGAAAATACCAGTCCAAAAGCCGGGATGCCTAAGCAGCAAATATAAATTTGGAAGTCATCAGAAGGTAGTGGTGGTTAAAACTATCAGAATGATAGAGTTACCAAGATAGGGGAGAAGTGCACAATATGATTAGATTTTTTTATTATGTATTTACTTATTTGCCCTGAAAGCAAATATCACAGGCAGAACTACTGCCTGACATGGGTTTTCTAGATCCCATTTTTCCATTTTAGGGTAATATAGTGAAAGCCAGAGATCATCCTGTCTGTACAGGGGCTTTTGCATTATAGAAAGGGAACTCTAGAATTAGGGACCTGGTAGATAGTCATTAAAATTTTCATATGTTTTCCTACAGACATTTTGTAGTTTTAGGTTTTATAGTTTAATGTATAGTTCATGTTAAAAAATGTATAATACATGTTGAGTCAATTTTTGTGTATAGTGTGAAGTACAGATCAAAGTTCTTACAAATTAAAAGATATTCAATTGTTCCAGCACCATCTGAAGAAAAACATTACCCTGTTTTCCTTGAACTAACTGCCTGTGCCCCATAGCAAAAAATATCAGTTGTTTGTGTGTATACATGAATCTATCTATAGACTCTGTTTTGTTGCATTAATTTATGTGTCTATCTTTACACTAGCACTATTCTGTATTAATTATTATAGCTTTATAACAAATCTTGAAATTGGTCAGTGTTACTCCCCGACTTGGTGTTCTTTTCACAGCTGTTCTGGTTCTCTTAGTGCCTTTCCATTTCCATAAAAATTTTAGAGTCATCTTGTCAATTTCTACTGAGGTTGTATCATAACTACAGATTAATGTAAAGAGAACAGATATTTTAACAATATTGAATTTTGTTTAATTTATTTAGTTCTGTAATTTCCCTAATCAATGTTTTGTTGTTTTCAGTATCTATCTTACACAAGTTTGTCAGAGTTATCTCTCAAGATATTTTGGTACTATTATCAATAGCATTATTTTAAATTTATAATCATTTGCCACTAGTATATAGAAATATAGTTGAGGCTACCCAGGGGGAAGGAGTGGAGGGCTGCCCCTCCCATCACAATCATTGCCGCTGCTGTGACCCAGGTGAACCATGCTGGAAGGCCTAGAGAATGGCCCCTCCCCTCACTGCTGCCATTACCGAGGTGAACCTCATGGGAAGCCCTGGAGACCAGATGGAATGCCAGCAATACAGTAAGGTCTCAATTAAGGTCCACAGGATGGACAGGTTGGACTAGTAGCATGGAAAGTTTGAAGCAACAATAACAGACACAAGCCAAGAATCTCCTACACACAGAAGACATCCTTGAGGAACGGAATTACTAGCATGGACTTGATACTAGTGATATAGCTACTACTACAAAAAACTCACAAGGATCAATACAGAAAACAAAATGAAAATTTTTGAAATAGAAAATGACAAGACACCAAAGTGAGATGCAATCTCAGACCTTCAGCCCACCTAGCACAAGTCCAGGAGACAATAAGAGTGGAAAGGGGAAGACACACACCTGAAATTTCTGAAATGATAGCAACTGAAGTAAAGAAACAAATCCGTGAGGCGATAGAGGAAATCAGATCAGAAATAATTTTTCAGGTAAAAAAAGAAATGTCAACATTTATAAGGAAATGCTCAGCAAATCTAGAATAGATGTAAATAAAAACATAGATGATGATAGGAAGAGGCTGGAAACCATGAATAATCTATATAGCTCAGAAATAGAAAGCATGGAACATATTCAAACAGATATCAAGGAAATTGAAAATTCCATTGAAAACTGGTAAAACCACTTGAACAAAACTGAAGACAAACTCTTAGACCTTGCAGACAGGATTGAGACTAGCAATCAAGAAAGTCTCTGAAAAATAACAAGAGCTCAAGAAATAACAATTCAACAACTGATACAAAGAAAAACAATGTAAGACTGATAGGCATCGATGAACAAGCAGGAGTCAACACAAATGACATAAAGACTATTTTCAGAAATAATAGCTGAAAATTTTCCAAACATAAGAACAGAATCTGACATTCAGTAAATGAGATATATAGAACTCCAGTTAGCTATGACCAAAACAAATATACACACAGATATATAATAATCAAGATGCCAGAGATTCAGCACAAGAACAGAATATTTAAAGCTTTTTGAGAAAAGAAACAGATCACCTATAAAGGAAAGCCCATCAGAATCAGAACAGACTTCTCAACACAAACTCTCAAATCAAGAAGAGCTTGTAGTGAAATATTTCAAGTCCTGAAAGAAAACAACTTCCAACCCAAATTGATGTACCCTGCAAACTATCTTTCAAAATTAATGGAGATTTAGGATACTTCCATAACAAAGAACAACTGAAGAAATTCATGACTACCAAACTACAGAGAGTACTGAAAATATTCTAGATGGAGATAAAAATGACCACAATTCCAAGAACAAGAACAGAAAGAAACCACCAATTAAACAGAGGGAAAAAGCAGGAAACCAAAAGCAGGAAAATAACATGACAAAGATAAGTCAACAGATATCAGTTATACCCATCAATGTAAATTGCCTCAATTTATCAATCAAAAGAAACAGACTGGTAGAATGGATCAAGAAACAAAATCCAACAATATGCTGTATACAAGGAACACATTTAACTCAAAAAGAAATTCATACACTGGATGTCAAAGGATGGAAAACAATACTCTATGTGACAGGAATACAGAAAAAATCAGGGGTAGTTTTCTGTTTGCAGACAATGTGAACTTCAAACCAAGAATGATCAAAAGAGATAAAGAAGGTCACTACAGACTTAGGGGGAAACTTCAGGAGGGAGAGATAACAATCATAAATACATATGCACCAAACATGGGAGCACCCAACTATATAAGACAATTATTAATAGACATGAAAAATCAAATAAACAATAACACAATTGTAAGGCAGACTTTAATACCCATTGTCACAAAGAGATAGATCAAGTAGACAAAAAGAAAAGCAAAGAAATAACAGAACTGAGCCAAACCTGTGAACAAATTGACTTAATAGACATTTACAGGGTGTTCCCCCCAACGTCAGAATGCACATTTTTCTCAGCTGGACATAGAATGTTTGCTAAAATAGACCATATACTAGCCCAAAGAACATGCTTAAGTAAATGCAAAGGAATTGATATTATCCCATGCATATTAATGAACCACAGTGTAATGAAATTGGAAATTAATGACAAAAGAAACTGCAAAAACACCATAAACACATGGAAATTAAATAACACCCTCCCAAATAACTAATGGATCACAGATGAAATCAAAGAAGAAATTAAAGAATATCTACAATCAAATGAAAATGCAAATACAACTTATCAAAACCTGTGGGATGCAATGAAAGCAGTCCTTGGAAGTAAATTTATAGCAATGAATTCTCACATCAGGAACACAGAATGAACACAAATAAATAACCTAGTCTGCACTTCAGGTTTCTAGAAAAAGAAGAGCAAGTCAATCCCAAAGCCCACAGAAGGGAGGAAATTATAAATATAAGGGTAGAAATTAATGCAGTTGAGACTAAGAAAACAATATAAAAAATTAATGAATTGAAGAGTTGGTTCTTTGAAAGAATGAATAAAATTGATAAACCCCTACCCAACCTTGTCAAAAGAAAAAAAGAAAAGAAAAAACTAAAATTCATGCAATGAGGAATGAACAGGGTTTAAGCACTAAAGATGCTGTGGAAATTCAGAAGATCATCAAAATCTACTTTAAAAATTTTACTTCCATAGGATGGAAAGCACAGAAGAAATGGACAGATTCACAGAAACATATAAATTAACAAAGGTGAATCAAGAAAATATAAAAAGTCTATGTAACCCAATATCAGTTAATTCAATCAAAAGTATAAAGTTACAAACAGAGAAAATCTCAGGTCCTGATGCATTCACAGCTGAATTCTACAAGAAATTTCAAGAAGATTTAATGCCAATACTCCTCAAACTCTTTAATAAAGTTGAAAGGGAAGCAATTCTCCCTAACTCATTCCTGGAAGCAAGTATTACCCTGATACAAAAACCAGAGAAAGACCAACCAAACACTAAAACTACAGCCAACCTCCCCAATGAACATAGATGAAAATATCCATGATAAAATACTAGCAAACACAATGAAGTAAATCATCAATAAGATTACACACCATGAACAAGTGGGATTCATCCCAGGGATGCAGGGATGGTTCAACATATACAAATTAATAAACATAATACACTATATCAACAGAACCAAAGACAGACATCACCTGATCATCTCAATAGATGCAGAAAAAGCTTTTGATAAAGGCAAACACTCACTTATGATAAAAAACGTTACAGAAAATTAGAATAGGTGGTCTTTCCTCAATTTCATAAAAGCCATCTAGTGCAAACCAATAGCTAACATCATACTAAATAAACAAAAACTGAAAGTTTTCCCTCTAAAATCAAGAACAAGACAAGGATGTCCACTATCACCACTCCTTTTCAGTATAGTTCTGGAAACATTAGTCAGAGCAATTAGACAAGAGGGAGAAATAAAGGAATAAAGATAGGATAAGAAAGGAAGAATTTAAATGATCATTATTTGTAGATGACATGATACTCTACATAAGTAAAGACCCAAAAAGCTCCAGCATAAGACTTCCAGAATTAATAAGCAAATTCAGTAGTGTAGATGAATACAAAGTCAACATTCAAAAATCAATAGCATTCCTGTACACAAACAACAAACTCACTGTGAGAGAAATTAGGGAGACAATACCTTTTGCAATAACATCAAAAAACTGAAATACTCAGGGATAAATCTTACAAAGGAAGTTGAAAATCTATACAACAAAAATTATAGTACTCTGAAAAAGGAGATGAAAGAGGATATCAGAAAATAGAAAGATATCCTTTTCTCATGGATAGGAAGGACCAACACTGTGAAAATGGCCATACTCCCAAAACTGTTATACAGATTCAATGCAATCCCAATAAAAATACCATTAGCATACCTCATAGATCTAGAGAAAGCATTCCTAAAATTCATCTGGAAACAGAAGAGATCTAGACTAGCAAAGGCAATCCTGGGCAACAAAGGCAAGGCAGGAGGCATCACAATCCCTGACTTGAAATTATACTACAAAGCTACTATGATTAAAGTCAGCATGATACTGGCAAAACACAGACCTCATGATCAGTGGAACAGAGTAGAAAAGGCAGACACAACTATAAGTGCACTCAGCTACCTTATCTTTGTCAAAGTGGCCAAATATGCTTACTGGAAGAAAGGTAGCCTCTTTAATAAATGGTGCTGGAAAAACTGGCTTTCTGTATACCAAAGACTAAAACTAGACCCATCTCTAACACCATGCACTAAACTAAAGTCAAAATGGATCAAAGATCTAAATATTAAAACAGAAACGCTAAATATACTAGAAGAGACAGTAGATTGAAATCTTAAAGATGTGGGTATAGGCAGAGAGTTCATGAACAAAAGCCAAACTGCATAGGAAACACTTCAAAGAATCAACAACTTGGATCTCATTGTATTAAAAAGTTTTGGCACATCTAAAGAAATCGCCAACAAAATACAAAGAAAACCCACTGAATGGGAAAAAATTTTAGCCAACTGTTGCTCAGATGAAAGACTTCTTCTATCTAGAACATATAAAGATTTGAAAAAAATCAGATCCCCCAAATTCAAAGAACCAATCAAGAAATAGGCATCTGAGATTAATACACAGTTCTCAGATAAAGAAACACAAATCACGTATAAATATATGAAAAATGTTTAACATCATTGGTCATTTGAGCAGTACCAATTAAAACAACACTGAGATTCCATCTCATCCCAGGAAGTATGGCTATTATCAAGAAATCAACCAATAACAAATGCTGGAGGGGCTGTGGGGAAAAAGAAACCCTTCTCCACTGTTGGTGGGAGTGCAGACTGGTACAATCACTGTGGAAATCAATGTGGAGATTCCTTTAAAAGGTAGGACTAAACTGGGCGCTGTGGTGCACACCTGTAATCTCAGCACTCAGGAGGCTGAGGCAGAAGGGTCGTTGTGAGTTCGAGACCAGCCTGGGCTACGAATTAAGCTCAAGGGCAGCCTGAACTGCATAGCGAGACCCTGTCTCAAAAAAGACCCAAAAAAAGTTCAACTAGAGGTCCCATTCCAACCAGCTATTCCCCTTCTGGGTATTTTCCTGGAAGAATTAAAAATATCACACCATATAGTGGTATATGCGCATCTATGTTTATAGCAGCACAATTTGTTATAGCTAAATCTTGAAAACTACCCAAGTCCATCAACTGGTGAATGGATAAAAAAGATGTGGTATTTTTATACAATGGAGTACTACTTAGCTATAAAGAAGGACAAACGATGTTTTCATAGGTAAATGGATGCAACTAGAGACCATATTTATAAGTGAAATAAATCAAAACCACATGTGTAAACATCATATTGTCTCCCTAGTGTAAGAAACTGAAAGAGTAAACAAGATCCAGAATGTATAATAAATACTGTGAAAGGGAAAGAAACTGCTCAAAAGGAAAGAACAACTGGGGTGGGGAAAAGGAGAAAAGAAGGAAGGGAAAGAAAAATATATATGCAGTTAGCTAAGATAATTATACTACTAATTTCATTTAGTTCATTGAAGATGAATGGGTTGTGCTTACGTTGTCTGATCAATTTTGCATACTTACGTCTTGTAATATGAGCAACTACTTAAAAGATAACAATATGCAATATATTAACCATTGTTAATTTCCTACTATCTTGTTTTGAAATTCTGCATCATTGTTTTTATTGCTTTTCTCTCTTAAAAAATGATTACATCTATCTTGCCATTAAAGAATTCTACTATAATAATGAAAAAATATGCATACTATTACATCATCAATGACTCCAGTAAAGTAACAGGCATGGCATTTTCAATAAGTGTTGGAAGACACACCGCACTTGTGTTAGTCTTAAAATAGGCACAATAAGAAAAGCAGACATTTTCCTCTTTGGTGCTGTGCTTTTAGGATTTTTATGCTACTGTTTATTCCAGTGAAGTTAATTTTGAAGGAATTCTCTACACTTCAGCCAAATCTGACTTAATGCAGGACCACAGTACAAGCTTCTAAAAGAAGATTGCTCCTGCCAACTTCAGCCTTCTCTCTTTAACAAAATTGCATGCTTGTAGCAGAATTAAAAGAAGACAAAATAGGAAAGAAATACAGTTATTTGCAATACCAATTTGCATTCTGCAACTTTGCTAAAGTTACTTATTTTAATAGTTTTTTAATAAAACTAATTACTAGCTTCACTGCATAGGCAATCATATTATCTGTGAATAAAATGAGTTTTACTTGTTTTTTTTTTTTTTAAATCCAGATGTATTTTTTTCCCTTCTGTACTGACTAGAATACCCAGAACAGGGTTAAATAGAGATGATGGTAATGGACATTCTTTCTTTGTTCTTAATCTCTAAAGTGTGTTTTTATATATTTACACATGCAGCTGTGAGTTCCAACACTCCTTGTCCCTTTGTGTAGATGTACAATTGTTATCATTTATTTCTCTACCTTTAACATTCCTTATAGTGCAGGTCCACTGCTTAAGTTATTGCAATGTATTTGTTTGAAAAAGCCTTTTTTTGGTCTTCATTATTAAGTGACTTTTGGGGGCTGGGTGTAGAATTCCAAGTTAACAGTTGTTGATCTACTTTTCCCCTTACTTTAAAGGTATTGGCCCAGGGTCTTCTCGCTTTTCATTGCTTCTGATAAAAAATCTGTTGCAATCTTTATCATTGGTGTTCTTCATATGGCATGGCTATTTTCTCTACCTGCTCTTAAGATTTTCTCCTCATTTGCTTTTGAGGAATTTTAGTTCATGAACCTTGTGCTTGAGATTTGTTTAGCTTCTTAAAACTATAGATTTATAGGTTTCTCCAAATATGGACTTTTTTCAGATAAAATTTTCTGGTCACTCCTTCCCCTTTGCCCTTTTAAAGACTCCAGTTTCATGTGTATTTGATTTTTAAAAATTATCCCACAGCTTAACTAAGCTGTTTTCACCTTTAAAATTCCTGTGTATTTTTATTTGGATAGTTTTTATTGCTATTACCTTCGTATCCACTAACATTTGTTTCGCAGTATTTCTTCTGCTGTGAGTCCCATCCAATGTATTTTTCACCTAGGCATCTCTTTATCAACGAGAAGTGTGATGCAAAAGCACATCTCTCATGAGGTGGACATTCAAGGTCCTAAATTTTTTCTAAAGTAGGTATTTGGAGAATCTTCTTTCTGTACATTTGCTGACCCTCTCTTTTCTCCATTTTAATTTTTATCCACATTATACAGATGGGCTTTAATAATCTAAGCAGATGATCAAGGTTATGTATCAGAATTAGCCTCAGTTTAACAGAACTCCCATATAGCAACGTCATAAGTAGGTAAGGTTTACTCGCTCGCTGTAAAAGCTATTCAGTGCTAGTCAGTCCTGTGCTTCTTTGGCAGCTTCTGGTGTTATTGAAGACACCGGCGCCTTCTACCTTTCTCCTTCTCTGTTTGTAGTCATAACAAGCTCCAGCCTCTCATATCTGTATTCCCGGCAGTGGGAAGAAGAAAAGGGGAAAGATAGAAGGCATAGTTGTTCAATAACTTTTTACAAATCATTGTCATACTGACACATTTATCTGAAAAGTGAGCGAAAAGCAGGTCTTGTATCTGTGCATACTAATCCCCTCATTTAAACCGGGGTTTCATTACCAACAATGAAAGATTCATAGGCAAAAGTTTCATAGTTTCTAAGAACACCTCCATTTTCTTTCTTAGCATAATTCTGCTCCTCAGCAGCAACTATTTTTTAACTCTTTCAGCTGTTTTACTTAGGATTTATTTTCATAGTGAGACAACAACAACATTGCCGGTAATTCACTATATCCTTGGTTTAGTTTCTATTTATTTTACATTAGGAAATGAAGATTTTTACCTCTTGTGCGCCTTTATACACACTACTCACTCTTCACTTCCTCCAGTCTTCCAAAAAACCTGTTTGTACATTCAATACTTGATGTTTGTATTTTAGGACCATGTTAATATTATCCAAAGCTAAATCATATAGTATACTATAATTATATACTCTTTCAATTTTTTAAATTTAAATTTTCACTGAATTATTTTTTTCATTTGCTTAGTTTCTTATGTCTCTAATCCCTTACTAAGGGTTTAACTGTAGTTGTGCACATCTTGTGATGTTTTTCTTTGTTTTAGGGGTAGGGTTTTGAAATCCTGTTTTCTATTTTTCTGATCCTGTACGTTTGTTCCCTGGTCCTGATACATGGTAATCTTACTAAGTAATCTCTTCCTTTTCCCCACAATCTGTCTCCTCATCATTACAGGGACTCCCTCGGCTCCTCAAAGGTGCCCATCTCCTTTTTTCTTGTTCTTATCCCACGTCTTCTGTCCTGTGTTTTCATCTTCTTATGGCAACGCACATTCTCCAGCATCCTCTAAGGAGATGCTGTTTGCTCTTTGGATACTTTTAGGACCTTCTGTTTATTCCTATAGTTTTGCTATTTCATCATAATGCCTCTTTTGGTAAGTATTTTTTTTTAAGGTGTTGAACTAGACATTCACTGAAGCAGTTCAATTTGACACTTTTTATCTTTCAGGTTCAGAGAGAGTTTTCTGAATTATTTTTCTGGTAATCCCTCATGTCTGTCTTTTTTCCAGAGCACTCCTTGTTTATATTAGGTCTCTCAGACTCACCACCTTCTTTCTCAATATCTTTTTCACTATGGGCATATGCTCTGTTTAATGTATTTTATGATTTTTTTTGTATTGTTAAGCAGTAGTAATAGTAAATACATATGTCCAAGTCATTTGTATTTAACTGGAATCCTCTGATCTCTTTTCAGATATCATTATGACAGACGAGGAAGTTACTGTAGAAATCTATATGGTTTCTTTGAAATGAATATCAGATTTTCTTTCCTTGGTATGATTCTCCCCCAAAATTTTCGGGATGTTTACTCAACATAGAAGAGCAAGTCACTGAAAGTCAGGTAGGAATAGTTGAAACCTCCTTGGGTCCATTATTCATCCACTCTGTTGTAAGGTTCACTCTTCTCGGAAGCAAGAGACAATGTTCTTCTTTCCCAGCTCAGAGTTGGTGCAATGAACAAAGGAGGTCATTATTGGAAAGATGTGCAGTAATTTATGAACATGACAATCACAATTTCAGAAAGGAAATACAATGGCAGTTAGAAGGAAATGCTCATTTAGAACTTATCCCTGCTGTTTTTGACCCAAGAAATGAAAATAAAGGAAGAGTCTGGTAAGAAAATAGCAAGATCACTGGGAAGGAAGCTCATGGCAAGGGAAGGAGCGGAGGTCTTGCAGATGGAAACAGGATGCACACTCTGATTTTGGGACATACTGGGCCATCTATAAATGTTCTCATCTGTAAAATGGGGACAATAATCCCTATTTACAGTGTTGCTATAAGGAACAGACTTACAGGGATAAAAATAAATGTATAGTTGGCCTCTAGTAAATGGTAACAGTGATCAGTGGTTAGGTGCCCTGGCTCCATAGCCAGCCTGTCTGGTTTTGTGCTATCCTACCATTTATTAATCAGGTGATTTGAGGACAAATTACTCAACCTTTTGGGGCTTGTTTCCTCATCTGTAAGAGGAGATCATAGCAGTAGCCATCTCATAGGGTGGTTGTGAATATTAAATGTGTTAGTTGATGGAAAATACCTAGGATGGATCCCTGGCACATATCAATGCTCAACACATGTAAGCTAATACTGTTGTTATTAGCTGATCATAAGGCAACTGTTTCAACCATCCATTAAGTCATCATTTGGAGTGCAAAAAAGTTGCAATTTTGTACAGCCTTAGCCTGTTTGGGCTGCTATAACAAGATATCTTAAATTTATAAACAATGAGGATTTATTGCTCACAGTTTTGAAGAAGGCTGGGAAGTCCAAGAGCGAGGTGCCAACAGATTTGGTGTCTGCTGAGGGCCTGTTTCTGATAAACAGAAGCTTTTGTGTGTCCTCAAGTGGCAGAAAGCCATCAAGCTTCGCCAGGCCTGTTTTATAAGGGACCTGATCCATTCATGAGGCCTGACTTCTGATGACCTGATCATCTCCCAAAGCCCACCGCTTAATACTGTCACTGTGGGCGTTGGCTTCTTTCATTTGGGAAGGACATAAACACGGAGACTATAGCATGTGTTAAAGTAAATTCACACACAGCGAATAAGTAGAGGTCAATAGAGATTGCTTGTTCTGACACCAGGTGGCTCTCTGTCTAAAAGGCCTCCACTCCTGTGTTGCTGGTCCCACAGGTCCGTAAGCCAGGGGTAGAGCAAAAATATTTGGAAGCATTCTGATGTCAGGGCCCTGGGCCAGGTCCTGATTCTAATCCTAAAAAGTAAAGCCCTAAATTGTGAAATAACAAGGGAAGAAGGGCGAATTATCTCCCAGGTAGCCTTCCACGTGTCACGAGCCTCCCCACACAGCTTCATGCATTGTGGCCTTTCCATTTGATGAAAAAACTCAGAACTTACAGTACTTATTGAACTTTGCCCTTCTGACTTGAAATAGCCCAATACCAGCCTCCTACCCCAACCCATTATCAGACTGACTAGACAGAACTGCTAAGCTGCTCAGAAGCCTGTCTTTACCCCAGCTTGCCGCCACCTCTAAACTGCCTGCACCTCGGGATAGCTTGCATCATATTCTAGCATGGTTCCCAATAATAGGGATAGCAGAACTGCCCAGCACTTGATGAATATCTGTTGAATGAATAACTAATCAGTGGGGGAGGAGTAATACAGAGAGTGTGTCTGCGTTCATGTCATGTCACAAGATAGAAATGCAATATGTAGCTTATCATTTTGAAGGTACTGTGCAATGTATCCTCCCTTGCCCTGGACTCGGGGTACTTACATTGCAGTGGTTTACTGCTTGTATGTCTTCTAAAATTCTGAGAACCTCTCACAAATGGGGGAATTATTTTTGTCACATGTAATATTTGAGGAGTGAGTGAATGAATGGGTTTTATCCGTTTAACAAATATTTTCTGAGCTCCAAGCAATGCTCTGGAGATACAGCAGTACTCAGTACAGATGCAGTCTGTGATCTCACAGAACTTACATTTTGGAGGAGGAGACAGTGCACAAGTGACTAAACAAACAAGGTAATTTCACATGGTGAGTACAATAAAACCCTCATAAATCCTATCAATGTAAATGTCTTTGGCATTTTCTTATAAAGAAAATGTAGTGTGTAATTTGCCTCTAAATTCCTTCTCTGTACCATAGATCTCTGCAGAGGGAAGAAGGATAGACTGCAGAGATATATCCAAATTACTCACTGAAATGATCTAGTTCTCCAAAATAAGACAAACAGCAGCATGGCTTAAGTGCTTTAGCTTGGCCTGCAATTTGCTAATAAGAGACTGGAGGTGACATGCCATAAAACTACACAGGCTTTTTAACCAAGAGGTTTACAGAAGGTTCACAGCAGATTTGTGCCCTGTAATTGGAAGTTTAAAGATACAAATCTCAGATCATTTGAATGAAAAAGCTCCCCACTCCTTCCACCCTTTCTCTCTTCTCAAAACTGATGGAAAATATCCCTGCTAGAAATAATCTGCTGTATTTCCATAGCTCCCAGTGAATAAAGAATTGAGAACCATTGACAGCTAAATCCTTACTGTAGGTACCCACTGCACTTCTCAAGTATGTGTATATGAGAAAATTTTTTCTTAAAAATATGATAAAAGTATTCTGGAAATACTGTTCTACATTCCTAAATGATAAAAGAAAAACAAACTTAATTAGCCTAGGCCAAATTACACCCTCTGATACACACAGATAACCCCCACTGAGATAGTTACACAAAAGGGAAGGCAGTATTTGGATCTCAGAATACTGTGTGTTTTTCCAAGGGCAGAGGCCAGTCTTCAGCATGTACACATGCATCCTGCTGCCACACAGCATGTTTGTGTGTATGTGTGGTATTTGCGTGTCTCTTTCTACTCCTGAAGAAGAGAAAGGCTTTGAGAACTGAGCTGGGCAGTAGGACTTGAGTAACTAGAAGCAAGGGGTAAGGGGATGAAATATCCACTTTTCTCCTTGTTGAATGATCTCTACCTGGGGCTTTCAGAAGAATTTATGTTTTGGGGTTTCTGGGCTTCCGATCCTCTGTGATTAGTTAGCAGTCTGCAGATGATCTGCAAGTGGGAAGACAGAGAAGGGGCTGCGGAACAGCAGCGCTGTCAGCCAGTACTTCTCTTCACCAGCAGTGCTCAGTTTTCTTTCTGATTATTACTCTATGGACAGCCGAGCTGAGGAGGGGGCAGAAGAAAGACAGGCAATGCTGCTACTTTTTCTCCATAGCCACATTCCTTGTGTTTCAAATTAAGCTTCAGAATCCTACAGTGCACAGCATTACCATTTGGCGGGCAAGGCTGCACCTTCAGATTTGGAATTTAGTCAAATTTCATAAAATAATCAAAAAAATTACACATTCGTACTAGGCATCCATGAAAACGGGGAGGCTAAAGTTATTGCAAAGCAATCACTCTTTGGAAAACAGCTATTACACAATTTCTACTCTTGATCCCAATGTTTCACTTAGATTTATGCATAATGTTATCAGAATACATTAATCCAAGCAAGACCCTGCCCAAGATGTCAGTTATGTAGTCGCCACGTATCTCTACATGTGCGTTTATAAAGCTGAAGGCGGTGCATACGTGCAAATAGACAGAGCCACAAGCCCGTGATGCTCCATTCCACATGGGTTAATTTCTAGGAGGCGCCCAGTCCACTGGTTTCACAGCTTAGCTATTCATCGTCAGACAGGGTGTCTGTTTGCCCCTTCCACTCCAGTTTGCAGACTACTGCCAGACTGGCATCTTGTCTTGTGACTTGATAACAGATTCCATTAATAGCCCATCCACTGGTACTGACATTCAGTCCCTCTCAGCTGGGGGCATCTGGTAATGAGTGCCAGCTTGAAGAACAGCCAGGGTTGTGGATCCAGTGCCAGGTCATACATAGAGGCTGACTGTGAATACACATAGTGTATGCGCAAAGACATGCAAAAGAGGACTTTGAAATTAAACAAGACAAGGAAGTATACCGGGTGGGGTCTTTCTTGATATCTGTCATCCCCACTTTGTTAGCTCTGGGGTGAAACAAAATTGTCCTTGTTTCATGAGGTTGGGACGATGCCTACTTCTGTGTTCTATTTATCCCTCAGCACATTGCTAGTTCTCAATGATTGTCATTATCATTATTAATGACGGTGATAATTGACAACATGGTAAATAACTTGAAAAAAGCTAGTTTCCTGAAGAAAAAAAAAATAAGTCACTGTAATAATGAGTCTTTTACATGGGAATAAATAGCACATTTGTGTCTTGGTATTTTAAATTATGTCTTTGTTTTCTGAGGCTGGAGGGCATGGGGTGCGATTTAAAACTGCAGTAAATGAACAAATGAATTAGCATTAGGAAAAGGGGACATGTTAATCAAAACCAGCCATTTGGACTTTGGGTCCCTAATTACATGTGGATCTTCTGTTTTGCTTTTTTCTGTCTAATATACCTTATTTCTAGATCTGCAGAGCTTGTCTTACCCGTAAGAGGAGGTAAACATTGCTTACTGGTGCCGAGGCTTTAGGCCATCACACATGAAAAGAGCTCCTTTGGAAGGCAAAACCCTTCAATAAAGCTAGTGCTGGAAATGCAAATATAATAAAAGAAGGCCTGAGAAGGAGCTGGAAGCTTCTGACCCAGCTAGCTTCTCTCAGATTTTTTCTCCAGTCACTAATAGAGAAGATAGACCTGGATCATCAGTGTCTGAGAAGTTGAAATTTAATTAATCTTTTTCAGAAAACTTGCCCCCCAAAAGATACTACTCAATATTTTTATTATGAAAAGAATGTGTGCATTTTCTTCTGTCTGTATCTGGAAACATTTGCCTGCCAGGTGAACATTCTTACTTTGGTAAGTAATTTCAATTAAACTGGGATCAGTAAAAAAAAAAAATGTCCTGCATCAGGAGACAATAGCTCAAGGTTTTTTTTTAACCCAGTTCTCTTCCAGTGACTTACAATGATATCTAACACAGGAATAAAAACCCAACTATGATCTATGGAACTTGACATGTATTTCTTTTAGAAGTGCTTTGGCATGAATATATTTGTGCAACAGAACTCATTTGTTGTAAGACGGCAGAGTAGATTTTACCTAGAAAATCCCTTGGAATTCTAAATATGTATTCCCTAGGGTATGCATTCATTTTTTGGAATTCAGTAGAAAAAGCTAGGAATTCATTTCAGCTAAAAAAAAAAAAACTCCTTCCTTGAAATATCAGCTCAGTAGACAAAGTGTCAACTGGTGAAAGTAATAATAATAAAGATGATAATATCTCCTTGAAAAACAGATTAAACAACATTTCATACATTCTTCTCCTGCAGAGCCCCAGGGTCTGGCTTGCTACAACTTCAGATTATGAATTTACATTGCTCCCCAATGCCTCATTTCCTTAGGCACCTTTTCTTAAGGCCCTAAAAGCAATTTGCATATATCTGTAGAATCTTTGTTCCAGCTCCTGATTGCAAACTTTGTCATAGAGTCCCCATCTTTATCTACAGCTATACAATGGGAATATAATTCCTGTATGTACACAATGGGAAAATTTCCTGTCCTGCACTTGAAGGTTGAGTTCTGTCTTTGTTCACTGTATGCTTGGATTCTTCTTAGAGCTACTAAGTATGATTCCTGAGTAGAGCGTGGACAGGTTATTTTTCTAGGTCTCCTGCCTTGTTCTGGTTAAGCTGGCAACTTCTGCACAACTACTGCCTCCAACTACTTCTGCAGCACTCCAGAGAGACCAAGAAGACCCACCCATCTGTGTGAGGGCCTTGCTCGCGCCATGTTTCTCTGTGCTGTGTGAATACCCTGTTGAAGCACTCCTTGTATATTTGTATTCGTTTCTTAGGCTGGTATAAAGAATAACACAAAATGGGTGTCTTAAAACAGCAGAAATTTTTGCATACAGCTTTGGAGGGCAGAAGTCTAAAATAAAAATGTGAACAACGTTGGCTCCCACTGGAGGTTCTGAGGGGGAATCTGACCCACATCTCTCTCCTAGCTCCTGATAGTTGCTGGCAATCCTTGGCATTCCTTGGCTTGTGGCCGCGTGTGTTAGTCAGCTTTCTGTTACTATAGAAAATACCTGAGCTAATCAACCTATAAAGAGAAACGGTTTATTTTGGCTTATAGTTTTAGAGGTTTCAGTCCACGGTTGGTTGGTCCTATAGTTTTTGGGCTGTGGTGATGCAGTGTGTCATGGCAGGAACACAATGAGAGGAAGCTTACCTCAGGGCAACTGACAAATGAAAATGAGAAGAAGCAGAGGGGCTGGGATCCTGATAGCCCCTTCAAAGACACACCTCCAATTATAAAACTTCCTCCCTCAAGGCTCCACCTCTTAATGGACCCAGTACTTTCCAATAGTACCATGGATTTGGGGGGCTATCTCAGACCCAGTCTATAGCACAGCATGACTCCAATATCCGCCTACTAATTCACACAGTGTCCTTCTCTGTGTGTGTCTGTTTCTTATCCTTTTCACCTATAAGGACATTGGTCATCTTGGGTTACACTATATCCTACCCTAACCCACTCTGACCTCATCCTAACTTGACTAGATCTATGAAGATCCTATTTCCAAATAAGGTTACATCCATAGGTACTGGAGGTCAAGACTTCAAGTTATCTTTTTGGTTGAGGGGATACAATTCAACCCATACCAGTACCATAATCCTTCTTTATATGATCACCTTTCTCCATTTCATTGTGAGCTCTCTGAGGACAGTTTCTGCACTGGCTATATCCCAGCATCTGGTAGATTATGGTGCTCAGTAAATAATGACTGCTTGATGAATAAACAAACTGCATAATCATAATTAGCAGGTTGGAGTTAGAAGAAACATTGGTACTTGATAGAAGAGGGCCCTCTAACTCTGACTTAGGTATCTATTCCTGTGGAATGTTGACTAGAGTGGCTACAAACACTACAGTTTCACTTGGCAAAACAAGTTTCAATATTTCAACAAACCTCACAGGAATAGTGGGAATATCCAAAGAAAGGCTCCGCAGGCCAACCAAAATGCCCCATTTCCTCGCTTTTAAGTCAGAATTCATGTAAGGCAGGCAACGAGTGTAGTCCAGAAAATCAAATGCTCAGAGCTGCCTCTGCCTGATGGCACCGCAGGATTAATTGGGAGAAGCCAAGCCCTAGAGGGGGTGGCATCTCCCAGAGCCCCAATCAGGGCGTGGACACGTGTCCTCGGTGCCACCACCTTTGTTTACAGCAAGTGCCTTCCTTCTCGCTGGGGCCGGTCCACCAACTCTCTCTCTCCTTTTTCTCCTTTTCCTCCTCACTCCCTCACTCCTCCCGGGGGTTTTGTTTTCAGTTCTGTTTTTTAATTTCCTTCAAACTACAGCCTTTTCTTATTGAACATCAAGGCTCACTGGCTTTTCTATCTTGGGGGAAAGGAATAGCTTCTCACAGCAGAAGAGCTCCATTATTGGCCCTTAATAAAGTGGATAGGAAAGGAATTTGGAAAATCCTCTCAATATAAATTCCTGGCTTGTAAAACTATTGTTTTGCTGCATAATCCTATTTTGCATGTCAAACTACCAGCCTCATCCTATTTCTGTGTTACATCTACTGCAGTTTCAACTTTTAATCTCCCCCTAGGCAGATGGACACCTTGGGTCTACTTGTACAGAAACAAACAGGAAAAGCTGATTAAGTGTTTTCAAAATACCACTTGCAATATACTAAGTAATTACAAGTTAGTCAGTGACAAGTGCCAAAGAGGAGATTGTGATGAGACAGCAAGGGAGACGTGGTGGGAGGTTAGAGAGGGCTTTTCTGCCCACCAAACAGCTTGGAAAAAGACTGGGGTGGGGGGAGCCCCCCAAAACCACCTTATTCTCTTTATCAGGGCATAGGTCATAGTTTACCGCTACTTTAACCAGTCCACTGCTTAATTTTATTCTGCAATTTCTTACACTTTTTTTTCCTATAGAGAAACATTTTTTTAGGTGATTTAGTCTTAAGTAAAACTTGCGATACTTTCAGATTGAACCACATTATTTGACCAGCTTGAGCCAGTCACTTTTTTTTTAAGTTTGAAAAACATGTCATTTTCATTGACTCTGAAGGAGTGAGGAAGAAGAATCAGAATTCTTTTTTATGTGTGATCCTATTTTTAGGGCTCAGAACATGATACCCCAAAGTATAGGTGCTTCGGCATGGAGAGTAGTTTTGAGTTGCTTGAGTTAGAAAGGCCCCAGAAGTAAAAAGATCTTTGCCTTCTGTTTTCCCATATCCACCCCTTCTTCTCACCCTGAACTGGTCTTAGAAACCAGAACTTTTCTCCCAAAGCAAGTTGTAAAACATGGAATAGTCACTGTCTAGCCTGCTCCCTTCTCGCCATGTGACTTGTCCTGCCCATAGCCAGGGGGACTATGTCTCACTGAGACATAAAAAGAATCCAAACTGCCAGGCATGGTGCTGCACACCTGGGATCCCAACACTCTCGGAGGAGTGGGTGGGGGGTCACAGATTTGAGCCTCTTCAATGACTGAGCGAGTTAATGACTTAGTGAGACCCTGTCTCAAAATAAAAATTAAATTTAAATAAAGGGTTGGGTGTGAAGGCCCTAGGTTCAACCTCCAGTGCTGCTAAAAAAGAAAAGAACTCAAACTTAGGGTCTCGCCGAGTCCCCCGTTTATTGCCATGCCCTTTTTGTACAAGCATGTTCTGTACAAGTACCACTTCTTGCATCAGACTTGGCCTAAAACACACAGATTTCCCTGGGTCTTTACAGTTTTTTTGGCTGCAGGCTCCCACATCACCTCAAATTTTGCTCAATACGTTTGTTAAATTTTTCTCTTGTTAATCCATCTTTTGTTAAGAAGATGTCAGCCATGATCCTAGCATGACAGGAGCATGTTAGATCATCTGGGGAGATGTAAAAGGATATGTACACATCTACATGTAACAGTTTATTACTACTTATGGCTTGATTTTTGAGACAGCATTGAACAGGCACTGACTTTCAGGAGGGTTCCTTTTAGAACTCTGTAGTCACATTGAGTCCATGTTGCTTCTTTCATGGTGTTGGTATTGGCTGTGTTTGGGAGATATTCTTCTGTGTTGGTCCTCCTCGCCTGCCCTTTCACCCCTGGTGTCCCATGTTTGATCAGCCTGAGCCTGTCTGGCATTATCAGACACCTAGGGACCACTGTGTTATGGCAAGTTCTACAAGATCATCCCACCGAGGGTCAGGGTGCCCAAGCAACTGATACTGTGTGTTTTGTTGTAGCAAAAAGGTGTGGAGGTGGGGTGAGAGCCCAGGTTAGGACATTTCTCCTTACGAGCAATGAAAACTATCTAATGGAGATGTCTGCTATCTTCATGTTATTTAATCAGCTCATGCCTCTCTTTTCATTTTGCCCACAAGTGATACAATTAAGAATAAGATCACAAGCTTATTTCTTAAAATGCTACAGTCTGTCTTTATCCATGTTCTGCAAAATTAGTAGGGCAGTTTCACTTGGGTGCATTTGCTTGGTGTGGCCTAGGAGAGCTTCAAGTCATGGTAAATGGGACTTAAGATTTACAATTAACGGGTAAGGAAGAACCAGACCAACAGGAGTCAAGGAAAAGGAATTACCTAGCAGAGGCTTCCAGATGCTAAAGAATGTGTGGACTTTCTAAAGCATTGGCTCATTCATTCACTCATTCTTTATTTTCTTCTTTGATTTATTAGTTCAAAAGACATTTATTGCACACCACTGAGAGGGGTAGCCTGCATGGGTACCTGACTCATGGTAGGTACACCTCAAATATTTGCCACATAGGTAAATAAGGAAATGATTTATAAAAGTAACTCATCATTAATTGTCTTGACTTACCCTCTATTTCCTAGACTTTCTTGTCTGGTCATTTCTGTCATGAATGTGGATCAAATTCTCAAGTTTTTTGATCTTTCATCGATACTTTCTTTCTTCCTGTCTACCTGCTAGGATGGGTATCATTTCTGTTTCATTACTAAGCTCGCTCCACACTGTGCTCTGTCTGATCCATCACCTCATTCTCCCACATATCAGTCCACATCGTTGCTACTTATTGGCTAGAAAAATCCGGGTTAACTTCCAAGTTGTTTATAAATGGATTGGACTCTACTTTTCGATTTCTATGTTACTTTTCTATGCACTCCCCTTTTGGTTTTTGCCTAGGTTCTGCTCCTTCTTTTCCCCCAGTTCCCCATTTCTTCTTTATAGACAGATCAGGATTGAGAATGAGAGCAACTGGAAGATGCTCTTTTAGAAAAAAAAAATTTAGACAAGGACAACCCTATTTACTAAAGGCAGTTTTCTTTCTCTTAATTCTATTTTGTGCCATGTGTTCACTGATCTGATAAAAGGAAACAAATAAAGCTAATTTTATTATTTGTAGGATGATACTTCACCCCTTGGCTTTGGTCTCTTTTCTTCTGGATGTCTTGTGAGGGCTGGCACACAGTAGGCTCTTAATAAATGCTTATTTATTGACTAGGGAAGAAATAGAGGCTTTTGAAACTAAGAAAACAGAAACAGAAATTAAAAAGAATGAAGTGGAAATGAAGATGAAATGGAGAAAAGAGGCCTCAGGGCTCTCAGTAGAGTGTATCCCACTTTGCCTTTTCCCATCAGTACTGAAAACTGAAAGCTGACTGCATTTTATTTTTTTTTATTATTTTTTAAATTTTATTTTAAAGACAAAAGAATGGAGACATATGAACCAGAAAAGCCATAAACAATACAGAAAATACAAAGTTATACAGAATATAGTAGGGAATTAGAACTGGATGTTGTATTACATAGTTATCTTCACATTAGTTAACACAAAAACATTAAAGGAAATACCAAATTATAGAGAAGATAGTAGGGAA
>PVLD010024936.1:0-24599 GCA_004027595.1 Dinomys branickii
GGCAGCCTGGTCCGCCCTACCACATCTCCCCCGGCATCTCAGAGAAATACGCCCAGTTTAAACTTCCCAGCCGAGGTCCCGGCATTCACGCTCGCCAAGTCTGTCTCGAGCTGGTGGTGTTTATTAAGGAGGTTCGCTCCCTTGCTGCTCACCTGGCCGCCATCTTCCCCGGAGCCTTTATAATAGCATCCCCTATAAATATTTTTGTGAGGATATGTGTTTAGTTCTCAAGTATATCCTTGAGTATACCTGAAATTTATTTGAAGTTAATCACTCTAAAAACAAATGAAGTAGTTTTGTCTCTATTGATAAGAAAAGATTTTCGGAATGAGAATATAATATGCAGACAGCAAGCTACCGTTTTTTAAAGAGGGTGGAGAGAAAGGATTATATGCTTACATTTGCTTATAAATGAAAAGTGTATAGAGAAATATAGAAAAAATTAGTAACCACTAATCATTGTCTTCCATTTGGGAGGGTAAGAACTGGACCACTGAACTCAAGACCAAGAAATAGGCTTCTCATTGTGTACTAATTTTGTTTCTGAACCATATGAATGTATTACTATTTCATATGTCTGTGTGTGCATGTGTGTGTACTACTCCAAAAATATACACACTATGTATACGTATGTGCATTCTAAAATAGTACAAGTAATACATAAAAGTATAAAATGTGAAATAATGCCTATATAACTATATCTCTATAGTTCTATCTCTTTCAAAACCTTTCTTCCCAAGACAATTAAATTGATCAGTGAAGAAGACCCAGTTCTTTGGCCTAATGATAGGCAGCATTGAATCTGAGATTTAAAAGAACAGAACTTCAGCACAGCCATGCCAGCCCTTAGTCATTAGGTAGGACTTACTGTCATCATTTGTAAAATTTCAGTAACAAATAACTTCTGCCAAGGTTAATGAGGCACCTAACAATGAATCTAGCATAGTACCTAAAATGGCAAAATACGGAAAAATATAATCCCTGTCATCATGGAGAAAGAAAAATAAAACCAATGGATATGAGTCTAAAAAAAACATAATCTGGAAATCACCATGAACCATAAGTTAAATCAAAAGCAGGAAAATTACAGAGACATGTAAGAGTAGTCAATAAAAGAGAAAGGCACCCCATATTATATGAAGGACTGTGTCCAGGATAAGGCTCTCTTTTCCATTTGTTTATTTGCTTTATTATGGTGAAATCAGAAGAAAGGTACAAGGTTAAACGAGATGTCACAAAACAGTATCTCTGTCACACTGAGTGACAGCTGCCACGGGCATAGTCCCAGGGCCAAGATGCAGTGTGTGTTTTCTCTCAGCACCAGCAACCCACATGGCCTGCCTGAGAGAAGACCCACAAAGGGCTGGCAGTCTTCCTTTCAAAGGAGAAAAGTGGTCCTAAAAATAAAAAGTGTGTTATGTGAATTCTAACCCACTAAATAAAAAATAAAAAAATCATAGGAAAAACAAATTTAAATATATACAACACAGATTTGTTTTGTTTTTGGTTTTTTGTTAGTTTTGTTTTATTGGTACTAGGCATTGAAACCAGGGACTTTGTGCTGAGCTACATCCCCAGCCCTCTTTTGTTTTTTTGTTTGTTGGTTGGTTTGTTTCTTTGTTTTCTGAGACAGGACTGTAAAACATTTTATAGACAGAAGTTAAGGATCTTTATTTTAAAAGCTTTTACTAAAAATGTTCAGATACATTAAGTGTTAAACATAAGACAGACTATAAGATAATACAATTTAACTGAAAGTGTCTTGAAAAGGAAATTTATGTAGGTGAATGATACAGGTTTTTATTAATAGTAAAGAATAAGACTCATCTATAGTATTAAAAGAAGCTTAACAAAAATGGGGTGAAAAGATAAGGGAAATTCAACACAGAGCAGTCTTAAAAGTAGAATAGGTTCTAGCATTCTGGGAAGCTGAGGCAGGAGGATCACAAGTTTGAACCTCAGCAACTCAGCGACTTAGCAAGACGTTGTTTCAAAATTTTTTTAAAAAAAAATCTAAAAAAGAATGGAGATTACAATTTAGCGCAAAGGCCATAGCTTAAATTTGCAATACAAAGGCAGGCAGGCAGGCAGGCAGGCAAGAAGGAAGGAAGGAAAGTACGAATGAAGTTTTTGCTAGAAGTGAAGCAGGACTGGACTAGATAGACCTCAAGAGGGTTGTTCTGGCCCTGTGCTTCTCTCTAAGAAATCTAGATCAGAGTTGAGTGATTTGGGAGTAGCTGGTTATAATCAAAAGATAACCCAAACCACCTTGTTCTAGGTCATTCAGAAGACACAAGACCTGTGTTTATTAATTCCTTGTTAACTTTCAACAAAACTATGTAAAAACTAGTTTACTTCAACTTACTATTAATTTTCTGTTAACCTTATTATTAATTTACCAGAACACTGCTGTTACTCACAGAAAGAGGACAAATTAGTGTAGGAAGGAAGGGAAAGTGAAAGCAGCACGGTGGAGGCCAAACAGCCAAAATACAAACTCCAGCTCTACCCTTTATCACCTGTGTAATCACATTAGTGAGCCTCACTCATCTGTTTCCTGCTTTATAAATTTATTATTTTAAGAACAGTCTCAGGACTAGCAATGCATCTCAGTGGGAGACCATGCACTGGGTATTTCCAAGGCCTTTTGGGTTTATCCTGAGTATCACAAAAGAGAGAGAAAGAAAAAGGAGGGAGGGAGGGAGAGGAGAGACAAAGAGAGGAAGGAAGGAAGGAAGGAAGGAAGGAAGGAAGGAAGGAAGGAAGGAAGGAAGGAAGGAAGGAAGGGAGAAAGACAGAGAGAAAGAGAAAGAAAAAGAAAGAAAGAGAGAGAGAAAGAAAGAAAGAAAGGGAAAGAGGGAAGGAAGAGAAAGATCATTTCTTACCCAAAAGCATAGCTAGAAAAAGACAGTACGAATAGCTGGCAAGGAAGGGGAGAAACTGGACCCTGATAGAAATACAAAACGATGTAAAGTTTCTCTCACAGTTAAACAGAGCTGTAATATGACCTAGCAATTCTACTCCTACATTTCTACTGAAGAGAAATGAAAATACATACCCACACAAAAACTTGTATATCAATATTCACAATAACCCAAAAGTGGAAATAATCCAAAAATTTATCAATAGAATAGAAAAATAAAATGTGATATACTGATACAATAAAATATTCAGCCATAAGAGGAAATGAAGTACTAGTGGATGAAACCCAAAAACATGATGCTAAATTTTAAAAAGCTAGTCACAAAGGATCACTTATTGTACAGTCTCATTTGCATGAAATGTCCAGAGTGAGCAAATGTACAGGGAAAAAAAGTGTATTAGAGGTGGCCTAGACTGAAGAGGGAGACTGCGGGCGTCCAAGTGTGGTGATTAAGGGCTGTGGTATGGGAGGTGGTAATACAGTGTTCTAAAATTAGTGATGGACATGGATGCACAACTGTGCATACAGTAAAAGCCACTGCATTGTACACTTTAAATGTGCAAAGTCTATGTGAACTCTATTTAAACACAGCTGTTAAAGAATACTTGGACCTTCATTACAGTACTCTTGGTGAGTTATTTGCTTCTCTCTGCTTGTGCTATATCTCAGGTAAAATGAGATCATTAACATTACCCACCTCAGAAGCCAAGGATATAGCTTAGTGGAACAAGCACCTGGCTGGCAACCTGGCAAGCACAAGGTTCTGAGTTTGATTCCTGGTACACACACACACACACACACACACACATAAACAAATTACTTTCAAAAAGTTTGGGTTGAAAAGCAAGTTACTAATAGCAAAACACTTAGAATGGAGCCTGAACATATAAAGTATTCAATAAACAACCCAGTGAAATAGGTGTTTTGTTATTCATTTTACTATAGCCCAGAGAGGTTCAGTTACTTGTTCAATGCCACACAGCTGCACATGGAAAGAGGACATTAATGACCTATTTTATGGTTATTGTGAGAAACATGAATTGATCTGTATAATTCCTAGTATATAATACTTAATAAATTTTAACATTAGCTATGAGTAGGACAATGATAATCCTTTGCAAATTTTGTGATTTTTAAGAGACAAATTTTCAAGATGTTTTCTGCCTCCAACAACTCCAAGGAACCTATTACCAGGGACTAAAGAGTATCATACTCAATTTAAAACACACACACACACACACACACACACACACACACACACACACACAAACAATTTCACAGCAATGAAGTTTTCCCTGCTAAACAGTGACAGGAATTTGGCCCTAAGGTCCCCTTTCCCGCTTCTCCTCACCCCCCTCTAAAAAGGCTTTTCTGGTTCTATCATACTGGCTGCACCAATACTCTACATATTACCTCAGCTCCAAACCAAAGCCTTCTTTGTCCAGCTTGTGACACTGCAGTGGTACCTTGTCAGCATTTCTCCTTTGCCTCCGGTACAGTGCTAATCCTTGCCAATAGAGGGCACAGAAGAGATGCTGCAAGGATTACAGAGAAAGGCCTCTCTCCTTGCCAAGCATTTGGGGTTTGTTCCTATCACAGCTGCCAAAGGCATCATGCAGCAAACCCAAAAGGTGGCTTCCTCTGAACCCACTCCGGCTGAAACATCCCAGCAAACTGCATCATCCAACAAGCTGTAGCCACATATCTCCAAAAGGTCTGAATCCTGGCCATACTTGTCGATAGGGGAGGGGTCCCTCTAAATCCCTTTCCTGGTCAGTCTCCCTCTCCTTCAGGCAGAGGCAAAAGCTGCTTCCTATTTCCAGTAATTGAAAACCTTTTACTAGTCCATAATTTTCTGTATTAAGTTTCCCTCTCTTGACTGGACCCTGACTCACTTCATACACTGGTGCTTTTCCTTTATTCCCCGCATTCCCGTTGGAGAAGTGTGAGGCTGAAGTTTACAGTTTTAGAATTTACAACTAGTATTTGATTTTTTAACACCTAAAGAGAACACAATAGGGGGTTTTAAGTATCATCTTTAGTAGCCTGAACAGAAAATGATGCTACTTTCCAATATATTGTATTTCTAAGGCTTAATAGATTATGTTAATATTTGATTTTTCAAATGAGCAATACATTTGGTATCCTAAATTGTAATCTTAGATTACAAGTAAATGTAATTAACTGTAATTAAATTAAATGTAATTAAATTGTAATCTTGAACAATTAAATGTGTTTGACTTCACAATTATCAAAACTTCAGAAATAGAGATGTAATCACAGAATTGCCCAGCATGGCATATATAACCTTGTTTTCATCCACCAGAACTGTACTTCTAAAGAACTGCTATAGCTATAAATAAAATGCTGCCAGTCACAGTCACCAACGGAAAAAAAGAGATAAAAATAAAGAAAACCTGTGGTTTTTATACAGAGGTATTTCTTTAATAAATCAAGATAGTAAATAACTTGTGTTCCTCACTGGATAAAAATGTGTAAGGCATAGTAGTTCATGACTGTAATTCCAGCTTCTCAGAGAACTGAGGCAAGAGGATCATAAGCTTCAGACCAGCCTGGACAACTTATAGAACCTTGTCTCAAAATAAAAAATAATAAGGGATAGGGATACAGTTTAGTGATAGGGGACATGTGGGTTCAATCCCAGTTCCATAAAAAAAAATTACTAATGTCTACCATGTGCCAAACAATGGATTAGGTATCAGGGATGTAAAGATAAAGAAAGAAAGCTTATTTAAGCATGCAGAAAAGAAAAAATTTAGTTTGACAATTGGCTAGATTATTTTTAAGTATCCTTTTCCATGATAAGCTGAAAAACTTAAAGCAGATAAAGCAGAAACATTTAGGATTTAAAAAAAAGCATGGAGTTAACTAATGTTACAATTTAAACTTTAACAGTTTCAATTGTTGCAATTTCCGAAATGCCTTAGGAAAGTGAAGAGTCCTTTCTTTCCCTAAGTGAGCTCTTATCAGCTAGAAATACAAACATGTAACCTCTGAATGAATACACAACATTTTTTGCATTTGACCAATGCAAAAAATGCTGGGGACAAAAGGAAAAGCAATGAATTCTGACACAGGGAGATTGAGAATATTTGGCTGGGTCTACAATAGGCAGTTCGTGGGGAGGATATGAAAGAGCACATGTACAAAAGCAAAGACTCAGGAAGAGGCTGCAGAGTGTGGGGCGGGCTGAATTGATAGGTGTGTCTGGAGTAGAGTTCCAGACAGGTGCAGGAAGAAAAAGCCAATAGTAAAACACAGCGGAAATGGGTCTAAGGGTGATCGTGCATCTACTGAAAGCCTCAGTGAAGCATCACACTGTCACAAGGGAGATGTTCAGGGCCCTCATGACATTCCTTCCTCTTCCCTTTCCTTTGCCAGCTGCTAAAGAGAAAGTCCAGCTATTAGTGTTGATAAGATTTCTCTCTCTCTCTCTCTCTCTCTCTCTCTCTCTCTCTCTCTCTCTCACACACACACACACACACACACACACACACACAAACACCAGTAACCCAACACTGACAATACTTTTAATGAGAAAAGTGAGACTGCCAATGAGAATGATGTAGATAGCACTGGGGTTGGCAGATGAACCCCTGAGTATTAGAGTTAGGGTGATCCTCACTAAATAACACTTGTGAATTACAGGAACACAGCTCTTAGACACAGTACAGCCTGCCCTGACCCCAACCCCATTCAGGATCTCCTCTTTGTTCTGTGTAGCCAAACCAAGAGGTAAGGTAAAAAGCTATAATAGAATTCTTCGGTCACATTTTGTTTGCCTATTAAGGCTGATCAAGAATAACTTCTTTCTCTTAGTGCAGATCAACTACCAGTTTCAAGTTTCAACGTCTTAATCAAATGATTTAGATGTTAGGAAGCTATAATACACATTCAATTTGAGTATAATGATACACTGATTTCTACTACAACTCAAACAAGGAATAATGACTGTATTTTTACTATTATAACATTCTACAACACATGATAAGAGGTATTTTACTTTTCTGGATGAAGCAACAATCATTATTCAGGCTTGTATTTATGTAATACCTCCCTCTATAGAGAAGTAAGATGTTTCACTGGCTTTATCTTCATTTAATCCTCATTCCATCCCCATAAAAGTAAGGGCTGGAAAGTAATAATACGCAGCACTGGAGGCAAAACTCAAAACCAAAAGACATAAGGTCTGACCATACTGGCCTAGAACCAATCACTAACTCAACACTGATAATACTTTTAACAGGAAAAGAGATTGCCAATGCAGAATAAGGTAGATGGCACTGAAAAAGGCATATGACAGGACTACACGTGCAGTGGGGGCAAAAGAACATGACACACATAGGAAACACCAAGAGCCATTATTTCAGGGACTACACATCTCAGTTAACACTGACTCCAGAATGTTCAAGCATTCAGGAGCATTTCCCACCATGGGCCGCTCCTGACTTAGTCATGTATTTTATTTGCTAACAGTAAGAAAAAGAAAAATTAATGTTCAAATATATTTTTTAAAGCAGTAGATTAAATATAATTAGTTTCTATTCTGCAAGATTCCTCACAATATTCAGTGACTAATGTGTATAAGCATCTCAAAGAAGAAAAAAGATTACACAGCATTTCCAAAATTTATTTCACAATAAGAATACTATGCTGTGTCATAGTTCACAAGAATTCACTAACATCTCCTATACTGATGCCTAACAGAATGGTATAAAGTTGAAAAAGAGTTTATATACAAACACATACTCCATCAGGAGGTGAAGTGATCTGCAGAGACAGAAAATTCACAGAGATACTTTAAGAGAAACAATGATGAATTCATTACTTTTTGGTGGCCATTCCTGTGACACTCCTGCTGGACCATTTCCAAAAGGTCTAGGGCCAACTGCTGCCTAGAGGGACCTTCTTCATCGATGGACATACAGTCTTCCAAGGCTGTAGAAGATGATATCTGTAGAAGTGGCATCACAAGCACCAGCGACGACTTTGGGATTTTCTGACCCCCAGCAAAAGAGAGGAGCTTCAAAGCTAACCATCAAAACAACAATAATTCACAGTTTTAAAATTAATGGCACACTCAAACAAAATGCTACTTTAAGACTGACATGACAGGGCTGAGGAGATAGCTCAGTGGCATAAGCACCTGCCTGTCAAGCACAAGGTCCTGAGTCCAACTCCCAGTACTGAAAAAATAGCAACAACAAAAGTTTGACACACCAGAGATTTTACTTGCCCTTTTATTACTGGGTCAGATGCATAAACAGGATGATAAATCTCATTATAAAGGGACATAAATATTATTATTTAAAACATGCTCTTTATATATATATAAACTGAAAAATTGATATGCTTAGAGAAAACATATATCATGTATCATACTGTATACATCAATTACTTTTTACGCCAATATAAAAATTTTAACACAATTCAATAAGTATCTTTCATAATTTCTCAGTGTCTGTCATTGCCCTCAGCAAATAGCCAAGCACCCAAAAACTCTGGATAAGTGGATAATGAGGCCAATATATTTGCTGCTCATATAAAAGTTGAAAATTATATTTAGAAGTTGAAAATTATATTAGCAGATGCTTAGGTGTGAAACAGGACTGCCCTTCAGTGGTAACTGCTAAGAAGCAGGTCAAAAAGTCCTAAAGCCCATCAGCATAAGAGACACATCCATTTTTAATAAGAGATTCCTTTTTTAACATGGAAACAACTCACACAACAGAAGCACATATACAGATGTACAATACATTAGCTGCATGTACAATCTCCCTGAGAAAATTAATAGAATAAATTAAGACATATATTCTTTTCATAGTATTTTTGAGGTTATTGAGTGAACCTTGATTTCCTGACTAGCTGTTATTTATAGTTCTTGGAGCTAAATTATCAAAGTAGTCAGATGATTTCCCCAGTAAACACACACACAATTCTACAAGCCTTAAATCACCTGTATGGGTTGTCATTGTTTTATTTTAAAATCATTCTTAAGTCAAAACTTAACGTGATCTGAAGTACAAACACTTGTTACTCTAAGATTACTAATTTACCTTTTTGTCTAAATATTGGTGTTAATGTACAACTGTTTCTGAGATGAAAATCACTGTTTTTAACGAAAGGAAATTCATATCATTTCTATTTATAGCCTTAATTATTTTTAATCAAGGCCAGTATTAATAATCATAAAGCATATATTATATTAATACTGTGCATTTTAAAAATCTGAAACAATCATTATTCTCTTGGCTAGCCTGTTTCTTTGAATATCCATTCCCAATATACCAAACAGTTCTTCCTTGCTTTTCAACATACATACTGACTCAATAGTTTTCCATATGGTTAATTCACCTAACCAAGGTAACTTCTAAACAAATGCTGACTTACAAGAGAAAGAAAAGCTTGCTATCTAACAAAAGTTTTTGAGTGTTTGATCTTATATCAATTCTATTACCTATACATGAGCCACAATATTGGTGTGTAGCTTCAGAATTAGAAATGTAGCTTCTCTATGGCTCTGAAATTTTTTATCAAAAAACAAATAAAACCTATTTACAGAGAACTCCCAAAAAGATAAATCTACAGAGATGAAAAGCAGACGAAAAGCATGGAGAACAGAAATAGGCGCAAGAAATTTTAGGGGGATGACAAATGCTCTAAAAATAAGATTACTGTACTATTTGCATGAACCTATAAATTTACCAAAAATATTGTGTTGTACACTTTAAAACAGTGAATTTCATGATATGTAAATTATATTTCAATAAACGTTTAATGAAATAATAAAATATGGTAGTCATAAGTAGCAACACTGGTAAATTATACCTGGGACGATCCCATGTGTACTTTTATACAGGAAAGAAGCAAAAGAGGCTGACAAGGACTAGCACAAGCAGCATACTTGCCTTAAGGCTGTTAAGAGAAAAGCAGAGTAGCACTCACACTCTGAAGCCAAACATCTCCTCCATGTGCTAAAACTGTTTCCAGGCATATCATGTGAAAGAACAATTTGAACTCAAAATCATGATGAATTAAAATGCCTAGAAGATGAGCTATATACTAGGTATTTATCTCAAGCACTCTGTAAAAACGAAGATGGGACTATATCAACATATCATGGCACTACACAGCATAATTTAGATCCATGCACATTACTACACAGATTGTATTGAACCAAGTGAAAGACAGCAATATTAATGAAAAAGCTACATTATTGTTTTTATATATTATAACTTAACAATCATATAAGCCACAGAGCAAATTCTGGTTATGGAACCTTGCACAAGATAATGCCTTGGATTAAAAAAAAATTCTACCTAGTAAAGATTAAGAAAATTCCAGAACAGAACCGCAAAGTATATACGATATCATGATATACAGTTTAAGCCACTCATGCCAATATTTGAGTTATACTTATATTTTATGCTATGTATTTTTATTTACCTAGATTTAAGATTGGTTTCTGCTGACTTGCTGGTGTCTGTAAAAGAAGTAAAGCTATTCCAATGATAATCAATTCAACAGGAAAGTCCTGAAAGAATAAAACAACAAAAAAAGAGTTGTTGAAGAGATTCTCAGAACCACAGCTTTAACACTTGTATGCAAAAGGAATATATTTACCAGGAACAATTGCCAACTTCTACAAAACTGCTTGTATAAATCTATGCTAAAGAACTGGTAAATGCCATACAGACAGAAAAAAACTTAAAATATTTTATGATACGGCCAACAAGCAATGGGCTGAAATCAAAGGAAGTCTGAGGAAAATCCACTTAACACAACAAATTGACCCATCTTCAAAGCAGTCAATTCTTCCAAACCATTGAAAAATTACTTCAATGCTGAATGTAAAATAACTCATTTCTTCCAAAAATGAAAATAAAAAACTAATAATTATTTCTGAAAGGGCCAGGCATGGTGGCGCATGCCTGTAATCCCAGCAGTTGGGAGGCTGAGGTAGGAGGATCATTGTGAGTTCAAGGCCAGCCTGAGCTACAAAGTGAGCTCAAGGCCAACCTGAACTGCATAGCAAGACTGTTTCAAAATGACCAAAAAAAAAAAAAAAAAAAAAAAAAAAAAGAAAAAGAAAAAGAAAAAAGATAGCTCCATTTCTGTACTTACCTAATATGGGCATGATTTATCATATAATTTGCATAATGAATTACATTATTTTTAATAGATCATATTATAATAAAAGAAATATCAATGCCAGAGAAGCAGAGATTATTTTTAAATTACAATATTTTATTAAGCATATTTAAATGTAGCAATGCCATAACATAGAAATATAAAGTCATTAAATTCAACAAATATATGAATAAAATAAACAAAATACATGCTCAGCAAGTCCTAAGAAAATGCAAATGACATGTTAATTGAAGAGTCTAAATAAGGAAAATAATGCATTATCTTAAAAGCCAGCAAAGCTCCAAGTAAAGTGTTTTAAACCCTGTAAGAAAACAACTTCCAACCTAGACTTATGTGTCCTGCAAAATTATCTTTCAAAATTGATGGAGAAACAAGATATTTCTATGACAAAAAGAATGTTAAGAAATTCATGGAAAAGAAAAGGGCAGATGGGTGATCAGCAGCAAAACAAGTCCTTTGGAGACTGAGCATCCAGACACTGGAAAATAATGACTTGCTAAAGAAAAAAAGATAAGCAGATCACTAGAAATCAGAGAGGAAATGCCAGAAAACATTAAAAGCTACATAGCAGTTGGAAAGATGGTCCACAACACTGAGAAAAGAAGAAAGTAATCTGGACTCTCTCTGGCTCTCGAGACTTGGAAGGAAAGGAAGCTCAAGCTCTAGAACCAAGGTGAGCACCCAGAGCTGGAAAACCCAGGGAGAAAAGGCAGCAGAGCCCACAGACTTTGTCAGGGGCAAAAACACCCTGGGATTTTGGCCCCAAGGGGATTCCTTCTACACAGCACAAGCACAGGTGCCACCATATTAAGCACAGTGCTTAATCAGGTGTCTTTTTGGGAAATGACTCAGAACTACAAAACAACTTCACTGTAGGGCTACCAGTGTTACCCTCCAATGGTAACTGGGTGAGAAACAGCCTCAGGAGACCGCTGCAGACAGGGAGAAGTCTAGGAAAACAGTCCCTGAAAAGTTTGAACTCAGGCAGGGAAGGACATGGGGATGTGCTTCCCATGATGAGAAGCCAGGCCCTGATTGACCTGCACTAAGGAACAACTTGATCTGAAATGCACTGCCAGCATTAAGTACTTGAACCCTTGTCCTGCTGCCGACACCTAGCACAGACCTGAGGTGTGACTGCCCTCCGTATCCACCAACATGAGCAACGAAATGTTGATGCATACACATTGCCATAGCCAGCAGTTAATAGAGAAGCCCATGAAATAAAGGGCATACCTCACAAAACCATGGGCCATAAAGCTAAATGGAAAACATCAAGACATGCTGGACTCCAAAACTATAGATCCGAGAAGGAAACCACTCATTCAAAAATACAGAGAAAAAGATATTTTTTTCTTTCTGTTTTTGGATTCATTTTCAGTTTTTTCTTTTTTTATTCATTTCTTCTTCTTCATATTCCATTTCTTTCCCTTTTCCTTGTTTTTCCTCTCCTTTTAATTTCTTCTATTTTTACTCTCCATTTTTCCCTTTTTTCTTTACACTTCTAATTCTCATTGACTTCTTTGGCTCTTGGAAACAGGGTCTCACCACGTAGTGCAGGCTGGCTTTGACCTCATAACAGCCCTTCCGCCTCAGCCTCCTAAGTGCTAGGGTACAGGCATGTGCCCCTATGCTCAGCTCTCACTGACTTATTTTCTGTTACCTTTATTTAATTTTATAAATATCCTTCCACTCTACAATAGGATACTTTACATCAGTTTTCTCTCCTCCATCTCCTCTCTCATTGTTTAATTTTTCAAATTTTTCTTTTTGCATTTGCCCATTCCCAACCTCCTATATAGAATATAGAATAACCACTGACCTCATTAATCTTTGGAGAGCTAGCTAACTCTGTGTCATTATTGTTTAACTTTCCTTTATCATTAGGGAGGTATAGGTATCATATTTAGTAGATATTTGCTATGTGTCAGTATTTGATTTGTCTTAGGGTAGAAACAGCACTTGTCATGGCTTATGTCTAGGTATCCCCCCCAAGGCATCGGGTGGTCATAGGTGAGGAGTTTTAAAGGTGGGTGGATCAGGGTGCGTGTGATGCTGGGATTAAGGGTGCTGCACCCTGGGTATGTGTGGCCCCACTCCAAAAGTGGGTATCTAGATGAAATATAAAGGGACAGAAACAAGTTGCTTTTTGCTACCTTCTGCCTACCTTTTTCATCCCTGTTCTTCCTCTCCCCTCCTTCAATTCTCTTTCTGTCATCCATTTGAAAAGCTCTGTCTCCCTACTTTATATTATGTCTTTAAAGATTCTTGCTGCCTTTTTCGTTTTATATGGTCAAGCAGAAATTCAAGTTGATGGCAACATGGAAGAGAATGGTGTGATGACAAACATGACACACGCTGTTAGTGCTGGTATAAAACGCACTTATTATCCTCAAACAGAAAGGGCTTGTTTCATTGTTGTCAACTCTGTTTCAGGGCAGTGAACATACATAGTCCTAAAAGACACAGATTGGAATAGATTCAATTTATAAAAATTTAGCTAATTTTTTGGCTGGTTTTTCAAGGTCTGTAAGTCACACTGGGAGAGGGAGACTCTGCAGTTGGTTAATTTCACCCTTCAAGTGGTGAGGCTGATGTGCAGGAGGTGGTCACCTTTGAGGGGGCCACACGGAGTTATTTCCCCCGTGTTTGCAACGTGCGCCTCTCCTGGAGTATGTATGTTTTGTCTGCCATGCTTTATAGGTACTTTGGCTCTGCAAGTGCTTCTGTGAAATTTCAGAAGGAAGTAATTTTAGCTGAATTTCTCTTGTTTTTCCCCCCCATTGTTATTTTTTATTAGTACCCGTTTATAGCACATAATGATGACATTGCTTGTGCAGAGTTGGTACATGTAAGAGCAATATATTCATCCTGTTCCCTATATAAACACTAACACTGGATAGCCAAATGGTAAATGAGGGAGACCTTCTTTTTATAGAAATATTCCAGCTAATAAAAAAAAATCATAGAATTAGAACATCACCATTTCTGCAACCCCTAATGAGATAATAAAACAAAGCATTTAATATCTACAGCTACTAACATTATAAATAGAAAAGCAACACACATGATGCATCTCTGGATGAAAGAATATACCATTCCCTGTAGTCACAAAACAAGATACAAAATAAAACTGCCCGATGGGAGAAGCCCCTAGAACTAACTACCTCTGAAAAAAGAAACATTAAAGTACACTATAAGAATGCAAGCAGTAAAATCCAGAATCTAGAAAACTCTGAAGCTCACATAAGCCATGTTTTTCCAATATCTAAACTGCAAGAAGTGGGAAAGAAACAAAAAGGGACCACTCTTAGTTTAAAAGACACTCGAAAGGCACACACACACACACACACACACACACACACACACACACACACACTCACTCACACACACCACAAATATAGTGTGGTGTTTAGAGATATTTGGATGATAGTGAAATTTAAGTAAATGATTACTACGGTAAGTCGGGACAGTCAGGAAACATAAGCGATTATGCTAAGGAGTGGGCTTGTCAAGAACTTCTAGGCTGGCTATGAGTCCTATTTTCTGATATGTGAGGTGGCTGCAAGGGTGTTTACATTATATGCAAAAGTATAAATGTTTTAAATTCACCTGAATGTGGTAATTTAAAATGCAGATCTTTCACTCTTATTCAGATCTGCTAATGCACTACTGTATTTCCAGGGACAAGTTCCAGGCATTTGAATTTTTGGTTAAACTCTACCTAGTGATTTTTTTTTAAAAGAAACAGTATTTAGCTTTTAATGAGCCTATAAACAAAACTGCCATTTCAAAATAAAAACAAAATCTCACTCATAGATGTTTACAGATTACATTTATCTAAGCAACATACAGACACATTTAGTTATAAAATTTTAAGTAAATCTCTGAAACAAATATGCTATTTTTAATACCAAGAACACTGCAGAGTTAATACAGAGTCCTAAGGATAATCTAGTAGCCACAAAGTTTTTCTTAAGTCTACTTTAGATGCTGTTATTTCTACGACAGGTAAGCAAGTAGTCTTTCATAGACTCAAACACTGGAATCTCTGGTTGGTACCATATCAGCTGGCTTACATTAAGAAGCCAACTTCTTAAATAGTGTGAGAAAAAAATTTCAGTGGTTGAAGCCACTCTGTCTGTGGCACGTTGTTATGGTAGCCCTAAGCCACCTCCTCATTCACCTCTCTGTTCACGCCCTACTAATGCTGTCCTATCTGAAGTCCTCCTCCATTTTCCCATCAGAATGACCTTCTCACAAAAAATGAGGGCCTCTCTGTTGAACAGTCTTCAACAGCATGCCCCTGCCTGTAAGACAAAATGTAAACTCATTTGTGTGGCATGTGAGAGAGACTTAACCTTATCTCTCACACCTAAAATCAGCAACAACACTCAAAGTAATATTCTTGTTTTCTGAGAAAGTCATGTCTTTATGCACATGATATTCTCCCAGCCAGCATGCTCTTTCCAACCTCTGGCTTGTAGCAAGTAAACTCCCATTTGGTCTTCAAATCTCAGCTCATGCAGTATAGTATTTCCCTTTACCAGTGCTCCTATAATTCTTTAAATACATGCCCATAAAAGTATCTTATGGTATTAGAATTGCTCATTTGTATGTCTATAAGTTTCTTCAGGTCACAGAATATATCTTTTCAACTATGTATCTTATAAGGCCTGGTATGTACTAATTGCTCAATACTTGCATCCCACCAACAAAAACATATATATAAAAAAAGTGGTAGATCTGTAACTGATGTTGCAAAGAGTGTTTAACAATTAATTTTTATAATATTACTAGTATGATCTAATCATGTGAGATCAAATCACCTCTGATAAGCAATAAATTAAATGAGCATAAGCACCCACTTACTGAAATATTCAATTAAACAATAACTGACATTGAAATTTCTCACTATCCTTACCTCCTTCAGAAGTTCAACACTGTGCTCTAAAAGCTGAATTAAAGATGAGCATTCCCCAGTTATCTTTAAGCTGACTTCACAGACACACAACAGCTGAAGCGTCAGCTGGGTAAGCTGAATTTTCCAGAAAACAGGATGATGCAAAAGGCTTAAGTATACTTCTTTGATAAACAGCATTGCTTCTGTCGTCTGTATCATATCTTCCATCTGTTTAATAAAGCCATTATATTATATTAAAGTAATATACAAATGACAGGATAATTTAAAGCTATATAAGAAGTTTTTAACAAAACAATTTTCTCTAATCCTACAAGGTAAAGCTTCAAGGAAATGGAACAAGTTATATAACAAATACACAATTCTGCCTTTTCTCACTAGCCAAAATATAATTTCCTACTATTTTTTAAATACTACCTGCCGCAAATTCTTTTTGTTAATTTTTAGCTTCCCTGAATGCAAATGTCTTAAAACAAATTATATGACAGTGCTCATGGAAGTGAGGGAAAGTGTTGAGGAAAATTAAGAACTGGTTATAAATTCTCCTTCCTACAGTTCCAACAGAGATACCTGGAAGTAAGGGTCAGGATTTTATTATTCTAATGCACAGGTCAACACCCATCTGCAACATATTTGCTCAAGCAGCCTGAACTGAGAGCATCAAACAACACCATTCTTAGAAGATATAATGAAAGACCATGTTCGAATGATAGAGCTTCTTCTCAATAGGCTAATGTATTATATAGGAAAGACTTGGGTGCTCTGAAAAATCATAATTTCATTCAATCCAGCTGTTCTGATCAAAATTCTGGAGCTGGTATTAAGGGTATAGTCCTGCTCACAGACACACTTGCATTTCCTAGAGATTACAAACAATAAACCATCTACTTTAATCAAGAGCCTTGTGCCTGTTAAATTCAAGAGGAAAGCCTAGTTGACCAGCTGTAGCTTTTATGAGTGGTTACCACCAAAATAACATAGAACTGCTCTAAGTTATACACAAAGAGAAAAATTAGTTCACAGCAGATAAAGGGGAGGGGTATTGAAAGATCAAGGGCAAGAGAGAAAATATTATTAACTAAAAATGTCAGCAGTTCAGTAGTTACATTATTTTGCTTTTTGCAAATAGTAGAAAAGCCTAGGGCTTCAAAAGAGAGCCTCAGGAAGTTAAAGGCTCTCTCCTATCTAATATTATAAAATGTTTCTTTAAAATGTTTTGAAGCAATGTGCTATCTTTATGTAGAAATAGATCATGTGCAATGTATAACGTGAAATAACAAAAGTCACAACTAAAATGAAAAAAACCAATTCCACAAATATAAAATGGAAAATTGGTGTTAAAAGAAAAATAAGTAGTTCCACTGACTCATGATCATAAAGCAATAAGATGGTATGACTATTTCTTTTTTAAAAAAAAAATTTTACTAAAATGTGATTCTATCACATTTATAAAATGTGATATAAAACAGATCACCTCTATAGCATTCAGCTCCAAGAATAACATTTCATAGTAGCAAATTTTGAACACAAATAAAGTAGATAATTTCTAGCAAAGGATATTCAAGTCTCGAAATTATTTCCTATGGAGAAGGAAGGAAACTGATGAAGGAAAGAGAAGGGACAAAGATTGGGGAAAGGAACGAATGGGAAGAGGAGAGGAAAACCAAACAAGCAGGATTCAGATGGGCTTTTTAAAAGTTTATTTTGTTATGGGAAGAATAGAGATTTCTGGGCAATTTTTTAAATTAGGTCAACAGAAGTATTTGGTAAAAACTGGTTGCCTTGCAAAATAAATGTACTTATTACCAAAACATCCAATTAGTTATAGAACGTCACCCACCAGAGAATATACAAAAAATATCTGTAATAAGTGAGGAACTGGATGGGCTACCTCTAGGATTCTTTCAGACTCTCGGTTTACTTATTTTAGTAAGAGTTGATCTGTTACAGTGACTAAATATATTTACATCACTAGTTCCACTAGTTCCAGATGGTTTTTTCTCACATCTCAGTTATATTAATACATAAATTCCCAGAAATATTCCAGAGTTCATTTGTACTTGTATTTTTTTTCATACAGAAAAAGGCAAATATTTACCAATGAACACAGGACAAGATAATATGGGCATGGTGTAAACAAACATTCAAGATTTTCTCACTGTACATTGCTTTATTGTCTACACAAAACAAAAGCTTCAGAAGCCACAGGAGAGTTCATTTTAATTAACATTTCTTTGCCTTGATTACAGTGAAGCCTATTTATGAGTCACAAAGGAGAGATTCACTCTAGTCACTCCTTGCGAACACAAACTTGAAACAGGTCACCTGTGACCTAAGTGATCACTTTGAAATGTATTCACAGAATCCCTCCATCAACAGAGCAGCACGGTGCTCAGATTCTAGGCAAACAGCTAACCCAGTTATGGGATAAAATACCTGATAAATGTGTCACTACACTAAAATCACAGCACAATGGCACTCAAATTTTTTAATCTGAATTTGTAGACCTTAACTCAAATTTCTCTCTCCTCAGAACTCCCTCAGCATTTATCTATACCTCTGTTAACCACCTTTCATCCTTCTACTTTCAGTTATGACTTTATATACTTTTCCCAACTTGTTCATTACACTGTGGGCTTCTTGAAAGGAGGCTCCATCAGGGCCATCACTCATGTCATAAAGGAACAGGCTGTACCTGCCTAGAGAATAACCTTTTAAAATTTCTTCTTAAAGTATTTTTTAACATGCATATTTCCCAGTATCTAGCCCAAGGAAAAGCACAATTCAAAACCTTTCCCTTAATAATTTTTCTTAAATAAAAGAGAGCTCTCCTTCCTATTAATCCCAACACGACTTGAGTTGGTTTATATTTCTGTGAATTTAGTTAACATAGAATACATTAATATTAAATCTAAATTTAGTTCCTTTATCTTCTCCAAAAGGTTGCAAGTATTTGTACCTTTTCTTTTTTTGTACCAAGAAGTGAACTCACAATCCTGCACTTGCCAAGCAGGTGCTGTGCCGCTGAGCTGTATCCCTGGCCCTGCAAGTATTTCTAGCACTAGGATTGTCTGAGTTTTCCAAATCACATAGATTCTAGAAATACTTTATGTATAATAATAACACTCACTGGTGTTGAGATTATTAGGGAAGGAAGATGAAAGACCTTACCTGCAAACATGGAATCATGTCGCAACACAGCTGAAGTATGTGTTGTTCCAGTATTGATGGTTGTGCTTTATCAGAGATAACCTGAGGTTCAAGCAGGACTTTCAGCAGGGGTATTCGAAGGTGAGCATATTCTTGTAATTGAGAGGGTTCACAATAAAGATAGCACAGAAATGGTGCCATTATTTGGACACATGAAACTTCTGACCTGCAAGTTATGTGATGCTTTAGTCAATTACTGAGTCAAATACCTTATCAAACAGATAAGTGACAAATACCAACTTCTGGTTCATGACATATCATAAATTACTATACCATCAAGTGTAACAACTTCTGATTCTGCTATTCCACCATCCCCTAACTAGATCTGCACCAAACGTTTGTGCACTGGGGGAAATGACTCCATGCTGGCGGACCACAAGCCAGGTGACCAGGACCAGGACAGTCTTTCTGCAGAGTAGAACAGGGTCTACACCTTCAGTTACTGGTGAATACCACAGCTATCTGAGAGCAAGTTTAGAGTTACAGATGTCAGGACCTGCTCTCCCCTTAAAATCACCCTAACATAATTATGATAGTTAACATTCATAATACTCCCCACTATTCATAACTTTACTTTCCATAGTTTCAGTTACCCTCACACCACAAAAATACAAAGTGGAAAATTCCAGAAGTAATCTGTAGGTTGTAAACTATACACCTAAGTAGCACAGTGAAATTTCACTGTTGTGCTCTTTCTTTTAAGACATGAGTCATCCCCTTGCCTAGCATATCTGTGATGTATATATTAATCATTTAGCAGCCACCTCAGTTATCATTAAATTGTCATACAATTGCAATGCTTATGTCCAAATAACCCTTATTTTACTTAATTACCCTCATTTTATTTAATGACACCAAAATACAAGAATAGTGATGCTGGCAATTAATACATGCCACAGAAAAGCTGTAAATGCTTCCCTTAAGTAAACAGATGACAGTTTGCATTAAAATTTTTTTAAATGTATGGTGATATTGTTAAGATCTGTGGTAAAAATAAATAAAAAAAGATCTGCGGTAAATTACATTTAATTTTTTCCTTTATATTAGCAACAGTGTCTCATTTTGTTGCCCAAGTGGCCATGAACTCCTGGGCTCACATGATCCTTCTGCCTGAGCTTCCTAGAAAGCTACAGGTGTACGCCACTGTGTCAAACTCAATTGCTGTTAATCACTGGCTGTGCACTAATCTGTAAATTAAAGTTTAGCACAGGTATTTATGTTGCTATGGTTTGTAGGTTTGTGTGCTCCCCCCTCATTCATGTGTTGAGAACTTGGTTCTCAGCTCTGTGATTTAAAGGTACGGAAACCTTCAAAGGGTGCAGTCTAAGGGGCGGCCCTTAGGTCACTGCAGACACTGCCCACAGAAGGGATTGAGGTACTTCAAAAACAAATAGCTTTTGAGCCTAAACCTTGAAACTCTGGCTGACTGTATAACAACATGATCTTTCACTTTCTCCTGTACTGGGGCAGGGGGCAGGATGGCTGAGCAGAAGCAGCAGAGAAAGAACCTCTCCTAGTACTGCTGTCCAGATGCTGGAATATCCCAGTGTGGGAGACACAAGAAGGAGGGAAGTGAGTGCCCTGGGCTCAGGAAGGACCTGAGGTGAGAACTGAAGCCCACAGAGAGCAAAGAGAGGAACCTCAACGAACAAGAAGGGGTTCCCAGTGGCACCTTCTCCCTGACACAGGACTCACTGCATGAGAGGAACAGTCCAAACCTGCCAACACACAGCGAGCACTGGTGACGCCAAAGGCCTCCACAGAGAAAAGCAGCAGTGGAGGGGCACATCAGAAGTGAATGATTGCACTGCTGAGGGCTTAGTCCCCCCTGCAAGAGAGCAACTGGCTGGAACGATTTGGGAGAGAGGCTCACTGAGACCAGAACTGCTGCTAGCTTCCCACTGGACTCCACATTGGGCTCCCAGCTGGGCTCAGGCACTCAGCAGGTGCTCTCACGGCTACAGGCCATCAGAGGGTGCAGGCTCACTGCAACTGTCCACTAACCCCCCACAAAGCTAGTTCTGGCTTGCTGGGATAAATCAGCATGGATCAGGACTCTGTCTCCACATGTTTTTGACCAGTGACAGCAGAAAAAATCTGGAAGTGGATTTTTTGTCTTTTTTTTTTGTAGTTTTTGTCTTTTTTTTTGTTTTCTGGGTTTTTTTCTCCTTCATTGTTTGAACTTGTATTTATATGAGTGTGAACATGGTATGTAGCCTCTTTGTGGTCCTATTCTGTTCTGTTTTTCAGCTCTTCCTTCTCTTTTTCCCTCCAGTCTTGTGCACCAATTTCCCAAAGTTAGCGTGATCCACCTTTGTCCTGCAGCTTTATTTCTAATCTCTTTCTCTTCTTCCACTTCTCTATTTTCTCCCTAACCCATTTTAAATTTCAACCCATCAGGGCAAAATTGACATATTAAGGACTTGTGTACTGCATACAATTTTCTGGTTTGTTTTAGATTTTGTTATATAACCACAAATCTAGCTCATATGGTTAAAAGGGGCAAATTAATGGTTATTTCAGTTTTCTATTTTCTAAGCTGTTTCATGTTATTGTCACTGGTACTGCTCTACCCTAAGTGACATAACTGTTTTAACCAGCTGTTCTTACTGGTATTCAAAGACAGAGACTAACTAAAGGTCACAGAAAATACTGTGGCACAGTGCCAAAGAACCAGGGACTGAGCCAAACAAACAGCAATCTTTCACCCCCAACAAACTGGACAGGTAGGATTTTATAGAGACTTAAAAATCAAAAAACAGCTACACCTGAAAGATAACTAGGCAAACTATTCATTTCCTAATGGTTATAAATACTAGCAAAAAAGGAACTCACTGTAGGGAATTTACAAACATCATCCCAGGAATTAAGCAAAAAAAAAAAAAAAGAAAGAAAGAAAGAAAGAAATCGGAAGACATTTAAACAAGATGCAACCCCAGACATCCAGTTCACCAAAGGGAAACTCAGGGGCAGTGAGGTGGGATAATACAGCAGCCACCCACCCGGACTCTCTGAAGTGGTAACAACAAAACAACTGAAGGAAGCTGTAGAAAAAAAAAATCCAATCAGAAATAATTTCTCAGATAACTGCAGAGATGGTGTCTACAATGAAAACCATGCTTAGTGACTCTAGAGCAGATTACAGAAAAGAAAACAAAAGAAAAATAGAGGAGCTTAAGAAAACTATGGAAGCCATGAATGCTCAGAACAGGAAAGACATGGAACGCATAAGGCAGATTCCAGTAGATATCCAGGAGAATAAAAAAAAAAAAAAAAAAAACTACATAGGAGAGAGAAGCAGCAGTGGCCTAGGGCCACTAGCTGTCAGAGGAAACTACATAGGAGTTTCCTCTGAAACTACACACAGCAGATGAAGTCAATATGAGGACAGGTTCTCAGACATGGAAGACAGCCTCGCAGTTAGCCAACATGAAAGGAAAGATTTCTTAAAAATAGCAAGGGACCACAAACTGCTAGATAAGGTGAAGAAGAATAACTTAAGACTGACTGAGGTCAATTCAAAAGCAGGAAATGCCACAAATAATATAAAAACTGTTCAGAGAAATCATGGCAGAAAATTTCCCTGGTAGAGAAAAAGAAATTGACATGCAGAGTAAATGAGGCATATAGAAACCCAATTAGCCATGAGGAAAAAAATTTACAGCCAGGCATGTTATAGCCAAGGTTCCACAAGTTCAACATAAGAATAGAATATTAAAAGTTATTACGGATCCTAAATTCAGACAAAGTGGATTTCAGGCCCTCCGTGTGCCTGGTGCAGACAGGAGATCCTCACTGAGAAGGCCTGTGAACTGTTCTCATGTGGGTTCGAGCATGGGCCCTCCCTGTGCGTGGCCAATGCTAAGTGAAGTTTGGGCACGGATGCTCTACAAGCTGCTGAGACCACAGATCCAGTCTGGGCTTCATTTGTGCCCTGCCCTCCCGGAGGTCCCACAAACAGGCAGTCTGTGATAGCTGTTGGTACAGCCCATGTATGGATCCTATGCATGTCCTGAACTGACTAGAGACATAGAATCATGTGGTCCACAAATTATTGACCCTGCAACCCTGTTTGCTGAACTGTCTGGGGTCACAGGACCACCGGTCTGGGATTTTACCACCAGTGCAGATTCTGGGTCATACATATGCCCTGAATTGCGAGGGGTCACGGGAACAAAACATCTGCCATCAAATGACATCACAGTTCATGTCTGAGACCTGGGAGAACTAGGTACACTTCACCATCTATTGGAAGACCTCAGCCTAGGCAGCACACCTCAGCAGACACTGAGGGGTAGGCCTGCCCACCAGGAAACCTAGGGCCACTAGCTGTCAGAGAAGAGGGAGACTGAGCATTCTGCCTCCAGCATCAAACATGAAAAGATGAATGGCTAAAACACAATCTCAGAACTCCACCCCACTCAGAACACGTCCAAGAGACACCGACATAGGAGAACTTGGTAAACACACATCTGAAATTGCTGAAATGATCGCAGGGTATGTAAAGAAACAACTCCATCACGCCATAGAAGAGATCAAATTGGACATAATCTCTCAGGCAAAAAAAAAGAAATGACACTAATAATGACAGAAATGCTCCACACATCTAGAGAAGAAACAGATAAAAAATACATGAACACAGTCAATGGATCGAAACATTACATAAGCAACATAGGAATGAATTAGAAAAATGAAACAGACTCAAAGAGATTTCCAGGAAAATCAAAACTTCCACTGAAAGCTTACAAAACCGCTTGAATGAAGCCACAGATACAATTTCAGATCTTGAAGACAGTATGGGAGCTAGCAATTGTGGAAGGATTTCTTAAAATCAAAAAGGATCCAGGAAAAATCAATTCAACAGCTGCAAGATGAGGCAAAGAGAAATAATGTCACACTAGTAGGAGTCAATGAAACAGCAGGAGGCAACACAAATGACCTAAAAAGAATATTTGCAGAAATAAGAGCAGAAAATTTCTCAAGCATGGAAACAGAACCTGAGATACAACTAAATGAGGCATATAGAACTCCTACTAGTCATAACCACAATAAAACTACCCAGACATATAATAGTCAAGATCCCAGATCTCCAGCAAAAGAACACAATATTAAAACCTGCTAGAGAAAAGAAACAGATCACCTATAAAGGAAAGCCCATCAGAATCACAGCAGACTTCTCAACACAAATCATCCAATCAAGAAGAGCTTGGAGCAAAGTATAACAGGTCCTAAGATAAAACAGCTTTCAACCAAGATTAATGTATCCTGCCAAACTATCGTTCAAGTTTAACACAGAAATAAAATACTTCCACGACAAAGAGCAACTGAAGAACTTCATGACTGGCAAACTATTCTTACAAAAAGCACTAAAAG
>PVLD010024937.1:0-24589 GCA_004027595.1 Dinomys branickii
GGAGGTGGGAGGGACCGAGCTAGCTGTGGCCCCCAGGGCGCTCGGACCCAGCCAAGCCCCCTACCTGCGCGGAGCGTCTCTGGCTCCCAGTGTCTGGGGCTTTCCCGCGTCTCGCCACGGCAGTTTGGGCCGCCCTACCGCATCTCCCCCGGCAGCTCAGAGAAACACGTTCAGTTTGATCTTCCCAGCCGAGGTCCCGGCATTCACGCTCGCCAAGTCTGTCTCGAGCTGGTGGTTTTTATCAAGGAGGATCGCTCCTTTGCTGCTCACCTGGTCGCCATCTTCCCGGAAGTCCCTATTATCACTTTTGACATATTGCTTAGTTATGCTCAGTGAGGATTTGGCTATGGTCTTTATATATACAGTTAATTATACTTTACTGTATAAAATCAGATAATCAAGTATGATAAAATTATAAGAGATTTCCAACCAATGTAACTGGGGTATCTTGCAGTATTCACTTGGTAAATTGAATAGCGACATTAATGTGAAAGTGTATAAATGTGGTATCTGTAAAGACGAAAGCTCTAAAAAGACGTATCAGAATCACACTTTGTTTCATGATTTCAATGATTTATTGTTATCTTTTGATATTTCTTCCTTTTGTGGCAGACAAAAGACCTCTGAAAAAATTAGAAAAAAAGGACAGGGGCAAAGGATATGTAGTTACTAAATCTTAGTTTCTCCTTGACAAATTAGAATGGACCGTTTTCCACTGGGCATTAGGGATAGTACCGTGTTTTCTGTTGTGAATGGACCGTGCTGCAGTTTTATCTGGAGTGCCTCCCAGGGCCAGTGTGTTCAGGGCTTGTTCCTCAGCATGGTCCTGTGGTGAAGGGGTGGATCCGTTACGAGGTGGGGCGCACAAGGAGGTTTTAGGTCATTGAGGGGTTGGGTGCCCTTGAAGGGACTTGTGGGACCCAGGTCTCTTTCTCTTTCTTTCTTTCATTTCCTGTCCATGAAGTGAGGAGATTTGTTCTCTTGTCATGATGCATTATCTCACCACAGGCCTAAAAGTTAATGCAACACATTAGTTTGTAGGGGCAGGACAGGGTCTCCCTATGTAGTTCAAGCTGGCCTTGAACTCATTATGTGGCCCAGGTTGGTCTCCAACTCACAGCAATCTTCCTGCCTCAGCCTCCTGAGTGCTGGTAGTACAGGCATGCACCATCACACCTGGTGAGAACCAGTTGTTCATGGACTAAAACCTCCAAAACTGTGAACCAAAATAAACCTTTTCTCTTCATAAATTGATTTGTCCCACCCATTTTCTACACTAATGGAAAGCTCACACAGGCTAACTCACTGAAAGCCAATAATAGAGGTTATGTACAATTGCCAGCAGAGACATTTTATTGCAGCTTTAATCCAGTTTAATAAACGCTTTTCTGGACACACTCTACTTTCTGAATCAGACCAGTACGTGCATGCGTACTGTCACATTCAAGCTATTCTGGCCCTTTAAAAATTTTACAGAACATATTTTATTTTATGACTCTATGTGCTTTTTTTATTTTAAAAATTAAAAAAACTAACAAAGGAACAATGAAGACAAAATTAAAAAAAACACAAAAACCACAAAAACTATACATGACCTCAAAACAAAATGATAGGAATTAACAGTGGTTGCTACATTACAACAAAGTTACTCAGTCCACCAGACAACAATGTAAGACTGAGCAAACTATCAAAGACAGCAGCAAGTAAAAAAAAATAAAAAAAAAAAAAACAACCTGAAAATGATGCAGAGCTTCACCATACAAGATGATAGAAGTTCAACAATGGTTCCTATCCTGCATATTGTTTTCATATCAGTCATTCTGAAAATGACTGATCTTTTTTCTTGAGCATGCAAAATTACTCAAGAAAAAAGAAAATTTTAAGCATTGACTATTCCTTTCAATAAACCACAAACCAGCATACACCTATTCCAGCTATCCTTATATATACATACAAATTTTGTTTTTCATTTAAAAAAAAACCCCAAAACAAAACAAATACATAAACAAAACAGCATAGAGAACAATAAAAAAGATACAGAGTTTCAAAACATGGTGATAGGATATTAACAATGGTTGTTATATTACACAATATCATCTTCAAACTGGTTGCACATATAACCAGAAATAGGCAGGCAATATGAATCAAACAATTACACATTACCAGTTTCAATAAACCAACAGATATTAGTAGTACAATTATCTTAGCTATCCAGTGTATACATATTTTTCCCTCTTCTTTTTTCCTCTCCCTTCCTCAATCCCAGTTGCTCCTTCCTATTTGAGCAATTTCTTTTCCCTTTCACAGTATCTATTGTACCTTGAAGATTGTTTTTACTCTTTCAGGTTCTTATAGTAGGGATGTCTGATTTATTTTACTAATGAGTATAGTCTCTAATTGCATCCATTTACCCATAAAATCCTCTACTTTATTTTTCTTTATAGCTGAGTAATATATCATTGCATAAAAATACCACATCTTTTTTACCCATTTCTCAATTGATGGACATTTGGTTGTTTCCAAGATTTAGCTATTACAAATTATACTGCTATAAACATGGGTGCACATATATTGCTGTGGTATGTTTTCAGTTCTTCTGGAAAAATTTCCTAGGAGGGGAATAGCTGGGTTGAATGGGACCTCTCATCCTGGTTTACTGAGGAATCTCCAGACTGATTTCCAAAGTGGTTGCACCAGTCTACACTCCCAACAACAGTTGAGAACGGTTCCTTTTTCCCCACAGCCCTTCTAGAATTTGCTATGGGTTGATTTCTTGATGATAGCCATTCTTTCTGGGGTGAGATGGAATCTCAGTGTTGTTTGAATTTGCATTTCTCGAATGACTAATGACATTGAACGTTTTTCATGTATTTATTTGCCATTTGTATTTCTTCATGTGAGAAGTGTATATTCATCTCAGATGCCCCTTTTTGTATTGGGTCTTTGAATTTTGGGGGCCTGATTTTAAAAAATTCTTTCTGTATGTTCTAGACAGGAGTCCTTTGTCTGAGGGACAGTTGGTTAAATTTTTTTCCCAATTCATGAGTTTGCTTTTCACCCTATTGGTGATTTCTTTTGATGTGCAAAAACTTTTCAATGAGATGAGATCCCAGTTGTTTTTTTGAAGTATTTTCCATGTAGTTTAGTTTTTGCTCATGAACTCTCTACCTACCCCTATGTCTTCAAGACTTCCACCTACTTTCTCTTCCATTAGATCTGGATCTAGTGTTTCTGCTTTAATATTTAGATCTTTAAGCCATTTTGATTTTATTTTGGTGCATGGTGATAGACTTGGGTCTAGTTTTAGTCTCTGGCATGTGGAAAGCCAGTTTTTCCAGCACCATTTATTAAAGAGGCTATCTTTCTTCCAGTGAACATATTTGGCCCCTTTGTCAAAGATAAGGTGGCTGAGTGTCTTTGTGGTTGTGTCTGCATCTTCTGGTTTGTTACATTGATCTTCAGTTTGTTACACTGATCTGTTTTTTTTTTTTTTTTTTTTTTTGCCAGTACCAGGCTGATTTTATCACAGTAGCTTTGTAGTATAATTTCAAATTGGGGATTGTGATACCTCCTGTCTGGTGTCAGGCTGTTCTGGAGTGGGTATGTGGAGAGGTGCTTACATTTGCTGGCCTTCTGGTCTCCAGCCTTGCCCTCTGCTGAAATTTCCTAGGATGTAGACTCTGTGGTAGAGAATTTCACACAGGAAGTTTTCTAAGCAATGCTCTTGGGAACAGCATCTAGAATAGGGCAGTGGGAGAATGTGAACTATGATGTGGAGTCACAACAAAGGGCTGGCCCTATAAGAGATATCCTAATTTAGGGTGAAGGGGTGGACCTTAATGTCCTTGTACAGATAACCCCTATTGAGCCCCAGACCCCAACCTGCAATATGGCAGGAGATTATGTAGGCAGGAAAGTCTTGGTCCATGCCAACGTTGTGTCTCTTCCAAGCAAGATGAAACCACTCTTACCCAGAACTGATAGGGAGCAACAGGCTTTCCTTGCTGCATGAGTCTGAATGATAGTCCCAGGGATGGCGTTGTATCAGGGCTCAGTGTTGGCTTCTGTCAGAGGCTAATCAGATACTTAGCATCTGCCTGGATGAGTGGAAGCCCACGCTCTTGGTCGTCACAGTTTTGTATTGGGTCTTTGAATTTTGGGGGCCTGATTTTAAAAAATTCTTTCTATATGTTCTAGACAGTAGTCCTTTGTCTGAGGGACAGTTGGCTAAATTGTTTTGGCCATATAGATGGTCATCATCTATATTTTCCTTATGCACCCAATGTACCAGCACCAGGGTCACTGCTGCTAGTTTAGCTGAAGTTGAGGGCCAAGATATTCCATCTGTGTAGATATTTAGGTTTCTGTCGTGGGTGTGATCTCCTGTGATCCAGTAATCTCTGCAATCTGTGTCACTCCCACAGTCCCTACCCATCAAGGCAGTTCTGGCTCATAGTCATGTGGTTGGCTAGGCTCACACGCTCTGTCACTCCCATTAGGCTGTATCCTTAAAAACTGGGAGTGATTTGATCCTGATAATCTGAAAAAAGAACAACTTGTTTCCTATTGCAAGCCAGTTTGGGTCCAATATGAATAAAAAATGGTGAGAGATGGGTTCACAATGACAGTCTAGATTATGACTATTTTTCAGTTAGATTATTTCTGCAAAAGGGAAAGAAGGTGGTGGGAAAGCCCTTATGTGCAGGCCTTCAAAGGCTCCAAACTGTGGTACTTAACAAGGCCTCCAAGGCAGAGGAAACTGATATAATTGGTGATCTGGTCCTCAGCTGCTCACCTGTCTCTCAGGGAAATCTGGGTCTCTCCCACCTGTTTAATGAAAACCACTCCGGGTGGTAGCTTTAACCTCTTCCTTATAAACCTTGGGTCAGTAAATCAGTCTCTGGGTGGTAGCTTTAACCTCTTCCTTATAAACCTTGGGCCAGTAAATCAGTCTTCAAGTGGCTCAGGAGCTCCACTCGAGCCTAGGGCCCAGAGAGACCCGGTATTCCTCACCCCCCTTGTTGTGCTCCTCAGAAGGCTTTAGGTCCTGAAGGATGCACTCCAAGTGGAGCTTCTTACTCCTCTAACTTACAACTCATTCTGTCCCTAAAAGCGGTCCCAGGAGCAGAGGGGACTACTCACATCTAGGTGGCAGATATCCAACACTGCAAAGAATGGCTGGGCCAGCTTCCAGAGGATTCCAATAGGTTTGCTGATGGGTTTCAAATTTTGACCCTTACGTTTGACCTATCATATCAAGCCATTGTTGGCCATTTTCTGTAACCAAGATGAAAAATAAAGAATCTTAAAAGAGGCTAGGAGATACACAGCAATAAAGTTCAGCAAGAGAAGAAAAGCATCCTGGAGAGCTTATTGTCCTTCTGATAGAATCAAACTCAGACTATAGTACTAGTGGTGGGTTAGATGTGAGGCCTCACATGGTAACTACTCTTATCATAGAATTCAAAGGATGCATTAATAACTGTTAATTAGTGAAAGGTTGAGAGAAAGCACACAGGGCAAAGAGGAAAATCCAGCTGTCTTTCATAGCTGATTAGTAGAAGCTTTTCATAAATAGACAAACCTAGATCCATCTTCCAGGGAGGGCCAGGCACTTCTGTGACTTTATTTCATTGGTCAATTAGCCCCAAATATTTGGCACAAATTACAAAAACTTCGGATGGGTCACCAGACCCCTATGAAACAATTCCTGGGCATAGCCTTTTCTATGCTAAACAGTCAGGATCTAGACAAGGCTGAAAGCCAGAATTCTAGCCATCAAAAATGGCAATACAAAGATGGGACATTCTGTTTTAACATCTTTTTCTGGAAAACACTCATACAGATACAAAGCCACAGGTGGGATCTAGGGTATGTCTAGTCAGACCTTCTTTACTCCTGTATGTCAACTTGAAGGTCAAATGTTTAGCCATGAGTTTTACATTGTCTCATAGTGTCCGACTCCCTTACTAAAAAGAGATTTACTAGCAACATTAGGGGAATTCTCAAATTCTGACAAATGCCAAGGCAGAGTTTACCTACTGGGACTACATCAGACCTTCCTGCTGCATGGTATAATGGCATACTTGGGAGAACAAATTCAGCAATACGAATAGGAAAAAGAGCTCTGCCAATTTCCCAACTGAAAGCAATATCCAATCAAAGAGGCCTACAAAGACCCCCAGGCTCTCCCGGGCAGGTTTCTCAGTCACGGCCCTCTGTGGCCTTGCCAGTCCCCTTCTCGCTGTAGTAAAAGCCTCAAGGAGAATTAGGGTGGTGCCAGACCTTTACCTCATTAAGGAGGCTGCACTTCCGGCCCTCACTCTGGTGGCACATCCATGTACAGTCCTCTTTCAGATCGCAGGAGACACAACTTGGTCCTCAGTCCTAGACTTCTAAGATGCTTTCTTTTCCATTGCCTTCCAGATTCCCCATTCCCATTGCCTCTGAATGAGAAAACCCCATTCCAAGGAAAAACAGCAGTGTACTCGGACAATTTCCACAGAGCTCTGCACTTCCGAGAAGTGAGTGAGATCCTAGCTTGAAATAAAAATATATAAATGGCTGGGGCGGTAGCTTAGGGTAAAGGCCTAGTATTCAGTATCCAGTGTCACACACATGGACACACACATGCATATCTATACACAAAGCGCGCACACACACACACACACACACACACACACACACAGAGACATTACTGATGGTAGAGAAATAAAAGGCATTACAAAGGAACCCGATGCCAATCTTACGCAGAATCTAGACAAATTCCTAGGAAGACATGAATGGACAAAATGGATTGAAGAATTAAAAAATTTGAATGAACTTATAGCAAGGAAAGAGATTGAATCAATAAACTAACTACAAAGAAAAGTCCAGAGGGCTTCACTCTGGAACTTTACTAAGCCTTTAGAATAGAATTCACACCAATTTCTTGCAAACTGTTCCAAAAACCAGGAGTGAAACTTCCCATTACCTTGCTATTAAAATCAGACAAAGACATTACAAGAACTCTATAGTCCAATATCTCTTGTGAATGCAAATACAAAACTCTAAACAAAATACTAGCAAACTAAATCCAATATAAAGATGTTTATGTGTCATGATCAGTGAGACTTATTCCAGTTATACAAGTCTGGTTTAACGTATAAGAGTCCACCAGTGTAATATGCCGAGTAACAAGATAGACAACAAAACACAGATCACTTCAGTGGACACAGGAGAAGCATTTGGTGAACTCCAACCTCCTCTCATGACAAAAACATTCCACAAACGAGAACAGAAGGGCATTTTATTAATCTGATAAGGGCATCTGTGAAAACCTCGTATGGAGCATCATGCCGAATGGTGAAAAATTGAAAGGAGAGTTTACCTCAAAAATGTGGAGAAAAGAAAAGAGATTTGTTCATCATGGTCTTTGATATTTTATCCAGAGTAATTAGGGAAGAAATAAAGACATTCAAATTGGAAAGGAAATGAAATGAAACTATTCACAGATGTTGTAATAAGTATATATAGCATTCTAAGCAATCTGTACACACACACACACACACACACACACACACACACACACACACACACATTAGAGGTAATGAATGAGTTTAGAAAAAATGAATTGTGGAGACTGATTGGCTCATGTTTCCTGTGGTGGAGCAGAGTGAGTGAGGGGTAGTGTGAGAGCAGGTGGTCAAAGAGGAGACAGGGAGGCAGATCAGGCACTGTAAGGTCTTGGGCATACCCTACTGCAAGTTCTATGGCACATTCACTGGACAGTCAGCAGAGGCCTAGGCTGTAGGGACAGGCATGTACCAGGTTCTAGGTGAAGCTGTGGTTCTCAACAGAGCTAACAGGTGGAACCAAGGTCACCTGGTTGAGACCTTGACCATGAATGTTTTGAAGTCTGAGGTGAGGCTGAGTAAGGTGAATCCACATAACTAGGTCAATAGCTCATGGACATATTTTCAGTGTAAGCTGCAGCCAAGCACAGTGTAAGCTTAAAACCAGCATGAAGGAACAAAGATTTCTTGGGGGTTGTTGCAATACTTTTCTGAAATACCTGTTTTGAAATGCCTCCCCAAAAGCTTTTTTCCCCTCCAGGATGCTTGCTAAGAAGTTTTAGTTCTTCCAAATAGGGACAAATGCTAAGTGAAGTAAACAATTCGGGGTCTAGGAGTAAGGAGGACACAGACAATTAAACACAGAACAAAGATCGTTACATCTGTTAAATTCCAAGGCTGGAGGGAATTTAAAAGAATTAAAACGACCTTTACTATTTTTTCCCCAAAAATTCTAGTAATTTAATCATGTTCTGAAATCCCAATTTTAACCCAGACACTCACCCAGACATCTGACTCACTTTAGGGCATCCACTTATTAAGTATTAGTAAATGGCTTCTAAAAACAAGGCTTGCAATCCTTACAGAGTGGGAGAAGGGCCATTTTTCTTGTGTTTGTGTACTTTCAAAACACATAAATTGATTTATTCTATACATAATGTTCTATGTCTTTAAAAAAACCTATGAATGTGTCTTACTGGCCGGTCCATGTCAGTATGTATGTGTCCACTTTACTCTTTTAAGTGGCTGCGTTATAATCACTTTAACCTTATACAAATTCAGGTTGATGTTTAGTTTTAACATTACTCACAAGGCTGCAAAGAGTACATTTTATGAATGTCTTTTCATATTTTCACAGGCAAGAGTATGTATGTAAAAACTTGCATTTCATTACTCAGCCTGTATTTTGATAGTAACTGGTGACACTGAACTCTTTTTCATGTTTATGACCCACTTGAGTTTCTTCACAGAATTTCTTTTCTTGGGGGAGAATCTTTTTCCTTAGCGATTTTGTAGAAACTATATGTAAATTTTGGATGTTGATCCATTTGTTTCATGTACATTGAAAGTAGTTTCACCGGGTGTGGTGGCTCATGCCCGTAATCCCAGTAATCAGAAGGCTGAGGCAGGAGGGTCACTGAGAGTTCAACGCCAACCTGAAGTGCATAGCTAAACCCTATCTCAAAAAAAAAACATAGATTCAATAATGTATGTATGTATGTATGTACTGCTTATATTCTGTCCCATATTTTAGAAGATGCTAAGTGTTTGCCCACAGGTAAGTGTTGTTCTTCCTTTCCAGGGGTCTCCTTTCCTTGTCTAACCTCACACTGAGATGGGCAGAAGTGAAAGAAGTGGTACGTATCTTGTCTTATTTCCTGCTTCACTGAGGGTACGCTGTTAACTGGCCATATCTGCCGATCACCTTGTGGTCTCAGCTTGTCAGCCTGCCAGTAGCTTGTGTCAGGAACAGCTGTAGTCATACCCTTGCCAGAATGAACTGCATTTGGGTTGTCTGCCTTCATAAGCCACTGGAACACGGATCAGCTGCCCAGGGCTGGTTGGGTTGCTTATGTCCTCAGCTCTGTCCGGCATCTTTTCAGGTGGACTTTCATTTCCCTCACACTACCCTCCATCCACAGCATGAGCGCAGCGCTAGGGTAAATCTCATCTGCCTGTAGACCCAGATTGCTTTTTCCTAGTTGTCCCTGTAGCATCCTGGGGCTAATGCTTGTCCAGCTTTGAGCTGCATTCCCATCTGAGAGCCAAATCATATGTAGTTCTTATTGGCCAAGATCTTTCATGCATTTACCCTGAACTGGAGGGTAGGACCAGCCATACTGAGATCACATGGACTGAGGGTGGGGGAAGGCTGTCTTGTTCCAAATGAACTGCTGTGCTGTGCAGGCAAACACTATTGCTCTCAATGCACTCTCTTATGTTGACAACCTTGTGGACAACCCAGGCTCCTGGCCCCCCATACCTACAGATCATGCCTATTTCTCACTCCCTTTGCAAAGTACTCCTTTTCCTGTTATTTTTGGAAGTCCCAAGAGGGCTGGCTTATATGTGCTCACAGACGTGTGTATCACCCCTGCTTCCACTGCTCCTTAGGGAATGTGCTGAGGTGGGCCAAGGGTGCTTGACCCGGGTCTTCACAGCCTCTTACTCAGCAGCACCAGCTTTATCTAGCAGGGCACAGAATGTCAGCTCCCTGCTCTGGGGGAGGGGGTGTGCTCTCTGTAGCATAGCATGTGATTTCTATAATCTTTGTGGCTGGAGGCCATAACACGACAAGCCGAGGATGTCTTTGATGGAGTGGCAGATAGCTGGAGTGGTGGACAATAACAATGATGCTTGATCTCAGGAAAGTTTTCAGTCCTTACCTCCAGCATCTTACCTGACACCTAGTTTTTCTTGTCTTCTTAAACATAGACCAGAGGAAAGAGGTGATTTGAAGTAGTAACAAAAACTATCTTTTGCATCGTATTAGTCTAGGTTCTCCAGATAAATAGAACCATTAGGACACACGTACAGGATTATGGCAGCTGAGAAATCTGATTTGCAGCTGGCAAGTTGAACAGAAAGTTCAGTAGGGGTGGTCCTTATCTGAGCGTGGATCTGAAGGCAGAAGAAGAGTAATATCCAAACTTGAAGAAGGCAGAGAGAATGAGTTTTTTAGTTGTCCTTTTATTCTACTGAGGGCCTCAGTGTATTGGATGAGGCCATCTACACTGGAAGGGGCCATCTACTTTTCTTAGTCTATAGATTCAAATGTTACTCACATCTAGAAATGCCATCACAGACAACCCAGAAATATTTTCAGTCAAATATCTGGACATCCTGGATTACACTGTGAATATTACAGCAACTTATCCTAGAGCACCTAGATACCCAGAAATAAAAGGAACAAATTCGTATAAGGTGTGCCTGGGAAGAATGATAGAACTTCACTGAAAGATGTAAGTGAATGGGGGAGAGATTGCGTGCACTACTGGGAAGACTTTATATTTAAAAGAGGTCTTATTTAGAAAGAGGGTACTTACAGAGATAGTCAAGTTAAAATAAAATCATGAGGTTTGGTCCTAACGCAATATGACTAGTGTCTTTATAAGGTGGAGAACTTCAGACATAGGCACAGGTAGTGGGAAGGGGATGTAAAGCCAGGGAGAAGATGCCCATCTGACGAGAGCGATGTGCCCACAAGCTAGGAGATGCCCAAGACTGCTGGGAAAGAGCAGAAGGTAGAGGAGCAGAGGGACCCTTCCCCAGGGCTGTCACAGGGGAGCAGCTCTGTTGACACCTTTAGTTTCAGACTTTTGGCCTCCTGTAATATGAGAGAATAAATTTGTGTTGTTGAAGCCATTGTTAGTCAGCTTTCTGTCACTGTTATATAAAAAAAAACCCAGAGGCAATTTATAAGCAGAAAAGGTTTATTTTGGCTCCTGATTTCAGAGGTTGCAGTTCATAATTAGTTGGCTCCACTACTTTTGAGGCTGTGGTGAAGCAGAACATGATGATGAGGAGCACATGGCAGAGCAAAGTGGCTCCTCTCATGGTGCCTGGGAAGAGAAAGAGAGGGCTAGGGGCTACGTCCTCAATATCCCCTTTAAAGGTGCCCACTCGACCTAATTCCTTCCATTAGGCCCCATCTCTTAGCAGGTGAACCACCTTCACTAGTGCCGAGCTGAGGACCAAGTCTGCAACATAGGATGTAACGGGGGGATAGTCTGTATCATCCAGGAGCCTGTGGTACTTGGTGGGAACATCCCCAGGAAACTCAGAAAGACTTTTAAATGACACTGGCTTATATTAAAATGTCTTAAGATGCAAAAAGCCCAAGTCATAAAGGAAGAGAATGGTAAACTTGGCTATATTAAAGTAAATAAACTTTTTTTTTTTTTACAGCAAAGTCACTGTAAATGTGGAAAGTCAACCCCAAAACTTGGAGAACACTGCAACTCCTATAACATGCAAGAGATGTAGTCAGGAATGTGTAAAACTATAAAACTTTTTGTGAACCCAGTGGGACAGAAGTAAAAATGAACAAACTAAAGGTAAACACATCAGCATGGGTAAATCTTAAGTATAAAGCAAAAAATACAGCTTGTAGAGATATATACTATGGTATTTGTGTGAAAGTTCAGAGCCTACAGAGTGGCGTAATACTAAGCGTGAGGGACTGTACCCATGAAGCAAACATGTAAGAGCATGGCCAGGCTGATGGAAACAAAGCTCAGTGGTTTCTTCTTGGGGGAAAGACAGACACCTGGGATCAGTTTGATCTGTAATACACACATTTAGAAAATAAAGCAAATATGACAAAAGAATATTTATCTTCCCATATACGTTCTTAGAATAGCTCTTTAAGTAAGTAACTAGACTGTCCTCAAGGTGGAGGCTGGTAGCCTGGCTCTGAGGGAAAAAGGGATGGTATGCACGAACTCACCAGGGACAGCCTTTTTAGCCTGGGAGGGACAGCTGTTCAGAAACACCATAGAGATCTAAACTGTGGTCCAATGCGGGACCTGGCAGTTCACTCTGAAAAAACGGAGCAGCGCTGAGGGGCTTGGTGGATTTCATTTTTAAAGATGAGGTCAGATGGGCCTTCGCAAGAGTGAGGAGGAGCTAGGCAGAGCCCTGCAGGAGGAGGAGGAAGGAAGTGTGTGTGTGTGTGTGTGTGTGCGCGCGCGCATGGGCATTGCCTTTACTGGAGAAGAGAAGGAAGAGGTATACATAAACCCTGCTTTCACAGCAAATCACAGAGTGTTGGAGGGGGCGCAGAGGCCATGCCTGGCTGCCCTGTACCTTTCTCCCAAGTTGGGTACTTATTTTACCCCAAGCCTAGGGTCTCTAAGAAGCATAAAGACCAGTGCAGGGCTTCCGAACATGACAGGGTGTTCTGGGAACTCACAAGTAGATTTTCCGCATGGCTGTAGCAAAATGATTCACTTCAACATTTTGAGTTTAAGATGGATTTGTGTAACACTGGGGTCTAGCTTGTGGCTGTGCGTTATGAAAGGATCCTTCACTGTCACGACTGAAGAGTGAGCTGGTCGCCAGAGTAGTTTCCCACAGATGCCTGGCCTCAGGCTCCTGGTGGGGCTTAGGCACAGTGTGGAGGTTGCCTTGAAGAGGCCTGGATCCTCCCATATGCTGCTTACTTTGAGAAAAATACTGGTGTGTTTTTTAGAATTCATTTTGATCTCTTTGTTTTTCATCGGGAATCACGGGAAATATGGTTTTAAAATAAAGCAAAACAAGCTAAGTTTGACAAGGAGATTGCAGGGGCCAAGAGACCCTAACCCTTCTCTGAGACAGGGCCTTGAGGTACATGCATGTTGCTAAGGTCTGCTTGAACTGCTGCTTGTAAGTGCTGTACATGTGCAGAAGCCTTCTGACATGTCATCTGCCAAACAAAAAACAGAATAAATCCCTTAGGAGCCTTTTACAAGCTGAAGGCCTGGGCAGGACAGAGTGTACTGAGCATTACAAAGAATGTATGGGCAGTGTGTGAAATGGCAGGGGGTCTCCAGGGAGGAGAATCTGTATGGAAATTTATTTGAAGGCCAGTCTCATCCTCTTTTCACAATACTAGACATTTTGACTTTGGAAAATCTTATTTTTTCTTTTCCCCAGTTCCGTCACTAGGAGGAGCATGTGCCTAGCAAGTCCAATTTGTTTTCTAAATCCTTGTGAATGTCTGGAATTGTGCTTTTAAGTTGGGTAAGATTCTCAGCTCTGATTTACACCCTTGAGTGACTGTTTCGCTGAGCACAGCTTGTCATTTGCTGTAGGAATGCGGTGAGATTAGAAGGAAGGCTCTGCTGAAATAATAGAGGAGAAGGCTCTGTGATTTTGCACTTTGCTTCTGAGGCCAGTCCTACCTCAGTGATGGAATTGACTGAAAAATCAATTAGCATTTGGGTGGTAGTTTCCGGTGCCTTCAGTGCATCTGTACTACACACCTGGGATATTTCTACTTGTGGATGTTTTGGGAACTGATGGAGAAATGCAGCGGTGTTAGGGACAGATTTCTAAGTATGATGTTGGCGAACTATGCCTCACTTTGGTTAACCATTTTGTTAATTCCTTTAATTGTAAATATTTTGGGGGATGATTTTTTTTTATCAAATCTGGAAGTGAACTTTTTTCTGTTTGCATGTCTTCTCAGTTTATGAGGTTTTTAAGATCGAAATGTCCTAGAAGTATGAAAGATAAAAATGATTTGTTAGGGTGTTGGGATGCTAAGTGTATTAAAAATTACTTTCATTAATGTTACCATGTCTGTATTAGGGCAGTACCAATAATACTAGTGGTTTGAGAAATTTTATTTTTTTTTTTCAATTATAAAATCAAGTGCTTTGGGTGGAGATGTAGCTTGGTGGGAGAGTGCTTACCTAGCATGCGTGGAGCCCTGGGTTTTATCCCTGGTATTAAAAAAAGAAAATCAGGTTCTTGGTCATGTCAAAGTTTGAGATATAAGTCATTTCCCGTATTTTCCCTAAACTCTGGATTCTCCCTATCATTTGTAACATTTATATTTAATAGTAGCAAAAATATACCTAAGTCTGGTGTGGTGGCACACACCTGTAATCCCAGCACTTGGGAGGCTGAGGTAGGAGGATTGTTGCAAGTTCGAGACCAGCCTGGGCTATAAAGTGAGCTCAAGGCCGGCCTGAACTGCATAGCAAGACTGTGTGTCCAAAAGACAACAAGGGCAGGGGATTTAGCTCAGTGGCATAAGCGCCTGCATGACAAGCGCAAGGTCCTGAGTTCAATCCCTGGTACTGCAAAAAAAAAAAAAGAAAAAGACAACAAAAACAACAACAAAAATATGTATATATTTAAATGCAGTAATGTTACTCTAGTTACATAAATAACTTGAGAACGTTTCTATTAGGCATACTTCTATTAATGTATGTGAAATCCAGTTTATTTTTTGTGTAAAGTTGTGTTCTATTACAATTATTAGAGGCGAAATAGTTTTGATCTACACAAGTTAATTTTTTTCAAGTGTTATATGACATCACATACTTATAGGCTAATATTTTTATATTCATGATATGCTCTAAAGTATTATATGCAACTTTAAAACAAATCAAACTCACTACTTGCCAAATTACCATGAAAAAAGTAACACTGTTTATTAGGACTCAATCAATGATACTTTTTGACTTCAGAGATGTCTTTTGGGCACTGGATTGGAGGTGTTTTTCTTTGTTTGAAGTGAATGTTCCTTTGAAATATTTTACTCTGACAAACTCAGACATTTTGGAGTTACCCGTCTTCTGCAGGTATCCAAATTTCCCCAGAGGGTTTACTAAGATGCCCCCATTCCAGTGTGCTAAGTATGTGGGAGGGAAAGACCAAAGACCATTTATTATCAGAAGAATGAGTCTTAAATTGTTTTATTTTTAAAGTAACAGCTTTTCTCCATGACCAGAGACCCTGAAACTGCCGTGATATTTTACTATCAGTGATATTTTAATGTCATGGGGCAGGAGATTCAGGTCCAGCTCAGCTTGCCTGTGTTGCCTTTACTGGACCAGAGAAAGAAGTGGGGTACACGGACCGTCCTCTCACAGCAAATCACAGTGAGGCTTTCTCACACTGGGAGGGAAAGCACAGGAGCACCTCGCAGACTCCAGAGAGCGCTTCTGGCCAACTTGGATGTAAACAAGGAAGTTGACCACATTTGCTGGATTAGTCTGGGCTGTGACTTAGTCATTTGGTGCTATGTCTGAGGAACCCAGTGGCCTTGCAATGAGCCCCATGTACGCCTTATCCTGCACATGCTTGGCCGGGATCGTGGTTGTCCTGGCTGTGACATAACAGAATGGAATGAAGATGAATCTTAATCTGTCTGAAGATTCTGAAGCTGAACATTAAGGGCTAAGTGGAAGCCGTCCAGACTGTCCATTAATACATCAAAGGCAGTGTTAGGGTTCAGATCTAAAACGTTTTCCAGAGCCTCATGTGTTCGGAAGGTGACTGGATTATGGATTCTGGGAGCTGACTTGCTGTTTTGGGGGGTCTGTTCACAAGGGGGGCTCACTGAGGGCATGGGCTGGCAGGGTACAGCTCTGTGTCTCGCTCCCCTCTTCACTCTGCTTCTGGGATGGCCTGGGCTGGGCACCAGACCCTCCCCTCTGCCCCTCCTTCCTGGGGCTGGCTCACCATGCAAAAGGCCGAAATTTCTAAAACATGAGCCCAAACAGCCTCTCCTGCTCTAAGTTGTAGGTGTTGGGTTATTTTCCAGCCATGAGAGAAATAACCAAGACAGACAGTCAGCAGTGACAGCACACGGGGTTTAGGTCCCACTCACTCGCTGCCGTGCCATTTTGACCTGATCAGAGACATTTTAGAGAACATAGAAAATACTTTTTTTTAATTTTATGGAAAAAGGTCAAAATTTTATAACAAAATAGTAGGAGAGAACACTAGTTAATACATCGCATATTGCTATCTTTAAAGTGCATATTCAGGGCACAAGCTATGGAAGTTAAAATTTCTCGAGTCGATATTAGCACAAACCTTCCTTTTCATTGAGCTAAGAGACACTGATAGTATAAACTGACTTGCATTTTTTCCTTTTCTCTTCCTTCCTTTCCCTCATCTTGGATCCTTTTTCCTTTTCAACATTTTCTTCCCATTTCACACTACCTATTGTACATTTTAGACCTTATTTACTCTTTCTCACACCAGGGAGACAATATGATGTTTGCACATGTGAGTCTGATTTATTCCACGTGTGAGCACGGTCTCAGGTTGCATTCATTTACCTATAAAAGTTTCAAGTTTATCCTTCCTTATGGCTGAGTAGTACTCCACTGTATAAAAGTACCACATCGTTTTTGTCCATTCCTCAATTGATGGGCATTGAGGTTGTCTCCAAGATTTAGCTGTGACAAACTGTGCCGCTCCGTGCACCCATGCTTATGGGAACACATGTTTTTGATGAGGAAAGGACATTTTGGTGACTGGCAGATGAAAATTTTAGATTATTCCTTTCTTCCCCTCTACTGAAATGGCACCTTGGCTACAAAGGCCATGCACTTCCTAAGGGGGTGTCTTTTGCCATTAAATGAAGCTGTGAGCCCCTGTCCTGACCTCTGCTCTGAAGCTGTCCTTCGTGGCCTCTTTCCTTGTCAGAGTCTTTGCTCCGTACGTATTCCTTCCATCCTGTACCCTGGGATTTCTACCACCCTTGCATTTGATTCTGATTTTTAAAAAATCTTTTGGCCCATTATGACCACAGTGCATGTTCATCGTGTGTCTCAGGGGTCTAGAAGAGAGACAGCTGTGTGTGAAGAGTAAGCCAGCACAGAGCAGAGTTCCCAACGAGCAAGTGTGTTCTAGAGACTCAGTGCTGTGTGACAGCTCCTGGTCTGTGGGTTTGGACCCCACAGCTGGGGACACCCCTGGGAAGATCCCTGGGGGCCCCATTTTGTCCTGATGCTCTACCCCAGATCGAGATTATGATACAATTGGTCGTTATGTCAGGGAAGCTCAGATTTCTAGGAAATGATGTTTTATAATTAGGCCAAGTTAAATCCGAGCTGGAGGGCTTTGAAGAGGACTCGGTTGTTTATCTAAAGCTTGAGTGTCTGTTTCTTGTGGAAGTACTTTTGTCTTAGTTACTTTCTTGCTGCTGGGACACAGTACCTGACACCCACTACTGTAAGGAGGCGAGCTTTATTTTGGTTCATAATTTGTAGAGGTTTCAGTCCATAGTTGGCTGCCTCTGAGGCAGGGCTGCATGGCAGAGGGGGCGTGGCTGGCAGGGAGTTGGGGCGTGGGGAGAGATATCAAGGGAGGAGGGAGAGGGATGCACCCTTCCAGGCCACAGCCACAGCGACCCACCTTCTCCACCCAGGATAAGCCTCCCAGCATCACATGCAGCTGTAAACCGATCAGTGGACCAACCCACTGCGGGATATCATGCTCCTGTGATCCGGTCACCTCCCAGCAGCTCCATTTATGAATGCATGAGGCTTTGGAGGGACCTTTAGATAGAAAACATAACAACTTCCTTGTGTCTGAAAAACACTTCCCCTCGGCCCATGGTTTCGCAGCAGGCTGGTGGCATGCAGAGGATTTTGCCATTGTAGCTTTGAGAGCTGTGGTTGTTACATCTTGAGCCTTCAGTCTAGCTTCTGATGGGGTGGAATTGTGGAGAGCTGAGCCTCCCCACTACCGCCTTTTTTGGCAGTACTGCAGATTGAACCCAGGGCCTTTGCACTGAGCTACATCGCTTGCCCTTTTTTGGTTTTGTTTTGGTTTGTCTTGTATTTTGAGACAGGGTCTCCTTAAATTGCTGAGTTGCCTAGGTTAGTCTTGAACTCCAGCCTCAGCCTCCCAGATTACACATGTGCACCATGCCCTGATTATAAGGCCTCTTCTTAATGTCATTTTGTTCACTGACTGTGATGCTAGAAGGGTTTGGGAGCTTGAGTGACAGGAGTTGGTTTAACCAATCCTGACCCTGATACTCTTTAGCCTGAATTATTCAGGAATCTACTGAGCTCTGGCAATTTGCCCTGGTGACTTGCCTTTGGGGAGGGGTAGCCATTACTCCTCCCTAGCTGGCCTCACTATGCACAAGAGGACCGGCAAGTTGAGGTTTGCAGAGGATCTGAAATGCCCAGGCAAAAGGCACCAGAGACATATAAGGTATCATGTGGACCTTCTGTTGCTGCTTTATTGTTCAAAGTCAAAACCAGAAAGAATTACTGAGATTCAACTGGGGCTCCCTAGTGGTTCCTCGGGTCACTAGAAGTGTCCTCTACTGTGACTGCCAGGCCTCCACATTTTGTGGCACCCACCCAGCACTTTCACATTCCATGAATGCATATGGAAGGCTCTTGGGTGGTGTTTCACAAGAGAAATAATTGTTTTATTCAGTTTTGCTCTGTAGAGTCTAATGTTCCTGGAGGAATTTGCAACTTTTCCTGTCGTGGTCCCTTAAGGAACAATTTAAAACAAAACCAGGTGCTTAGAGGTAGGCTGAGTTTTTGTTTGTTTGTTTGCTTGTTTATGCAGCTGGCTAACTTTAGTGTTGAGACTGACTCATTTTCAAGTCTAGAAAGCTTCATGACATCCTGCAAGGGGAGAGTTCAGAAAATGTCATAGCTGTAATGAAACTGGGAACCCTTCTTTGTCACAAAAGTCAATATATAGAGTTTATGATGCTATTTTCATTAAATAGTAGCTGTTGGATTTAAACTCAGTTTCATGCTTGCAGTGGTTTGGGGCCAGGGGTCTCCAGGCTCTACCCTGATACTCAGCTGGAGGGCGTGCTGGTGTGATCTGCTCATTTTAAGTTTCCCTAGTGGCTGGCCCAGGGCTGAGGAGAGGAGGGTACTTACTCTGTTGGATGAATTCTGTGAAAGCTTTATCCTTTCTGTGTGGAGCTGGCTTGACAACCTCGGTCAGCAGACACTGCCTGGATCTTTCATCATTGCATATAAGCTTCTTCTCTTCCTCTTTTAATTCCTCTTCTTCCCCTACCCTTTTTCTGGGGACAGGGTCCTTGAACTCACAGCTGTCCTCCTGCCTCAGGCTCCCAAGTGCTGGGATTATAGGTGTGCATCACCACACTAGACTTCTTGCATGTAAGATTCTGCATCCCCTGCTCTCACCAGTTCCTGCCAGTTCTGCAGACGTAGCTGAGGCGATCACCCAGAGGGACGCCTGTGCTGTCACCATCACCTGCAGAGGTGAGGGTTGCCTGTTGAGCTCTGCATTTTCCATGAGTAGCCAGACTCTTTGCCTCCTCTGTGTGCAGATGTCTTCTATGTTCTCTAAACTTTTTCAGGAACCAAGGGCTTGTGGCAGAGTCTGGCCCAGCCTAGGCATTGAGAGAACAAGGTTATGGTCTGCCAAGGGCATGTGTGTGACTTGGGTGAGAGGTGTATGGGCTGGGCTCCATTAATGAGCTGTGAGATGACATAGCTCAAGGGCCACAGAGACAGGAAGAGCATCTTGTTGTTCTCCATCTCAGGAGCAAGAATTGGTGGGAAGGGAGGGAGACTCCTTTTCTTCTTCTTCCACTGGTTACCCATTTAGTGTCCCTGGCACAATGTCACTATTTCTCTCAGTATGGAAATTAATAAAGTGCAGAGGAGGCATATTATGTGTACCTGATGATAGCCCTGAGGAAAAGCAGACAAGGTTTTGAGAAGAGTGTGTTTCTGTAAGTAAAGGGTTTTAGGGCTGGGGATATAGCTCAGTGGAATAAGTGCTTGCTTGGCAAGTGCAAGGTCCTGAGTTTGATCCCTGGTACTGCTATAAAAAGAAATTGTCAGTCAGCTTTCCATTTGCTATATCTGAGATAATTAACTCATTTTTCATAGTTTTATGTTTATTAGTACATGTTTGCAGTACATACTGATTACATATGGAGAAGGGTTCCTCTCTACCCATAGCCTCGCCAGCATTTGTTATTGGTTGATTTCTGGATGGTAACCATTCTTTCTGGAGGGAAATCTCAGCATTGTTTTAATTTGCATGTCTCAAATAGCCAGAGATGTGAAACATGTTTTCATGTACTTATTGGCCATTTGTATTTCTTTTTTTTTCTTTTTTTAAATTTTTTTTTTTTTTGCGGTACTGGGGATCGAACTCAGGACCCTGTGCTTGCTAGGCAAGCGCTTATTCCACTGAGCTATATCCCCAGCCCCCATTTGTATTTCTTCCTTTGAGCCATGTCTATTCATTTTAGATGCCCCTTTTTAAAGCTGGGACTTTATATTGGGGGGGAATTTTTAAAGTTCTTTTTATAATCTAGATATTAGTCCTTTGAGGAGTAGCTGGGCAAAATTTTTTCCCATTCTGGAGGTTGTCTCTTCACTCTGTTAGTGATTTCCTATACTGTGCAGAAGATTTTTAGTTTGATATGGTACTACTTGTTGATTTTGGTATTGTTTCTTTTGTGATTGGGGTTTTGTTCAGGAAGTCTTTGCCTACATCTGTGTCTTCAAGAGTCACTTACTTTGGCTTCCAGCAGATTAAGCATTTCTGTTATAATGTTTAGATCTTCGATCCATTTTGATGTTAGTTCAGTGCATAGTAAGAGATTCAGGTCTAAGTCAATAGTAGTGAACCTATGACATGCATGCTGCAGTGGGTTGTTTGTATCACAGATAGCACTAAAAGATTTGCCATCACTGTGTAGGTTCAACCTTCTGTGTGAAGGTAGCCAGTTTCCCCAGCACTATTTGTTAAAGAGGCTCTCTTTCCTCTAGTGAAGAGATTTGGCCTTTGTCAGAAATAACATAACTGCTGGATGTGGTGGTGCATGCCTGTAATCCCAGCACTTGGGAGGCTGAAGCAGGAGGGTCACCATGAATTTGAAGCCAGCCTGGCTACATAATAAGCAAGTTCAAGGCCAGCTTGTACCACAGAGCAAGACCCTGTCTCAAAACCAAAACCCAAACCCAAACCCAAACCCAAACATAATGAAAAAACCAGCAAAAAGCAAAACCTGAGTGCACCTGAGTTGTCTCTGTATCTTATGTTCTTTCTGTTCCATTGATCCATGAATCTGTTGTTTGTTTTTCCCAATACCATTCTGATTTTATCACTGTAGCTTTGTAGTATAACTTGAAGTTCAGAATTGTGATGCCCTCTGGTGCTTTGCCCTTGTTGCCCAGAGTTGTTTTTGCTATTCTAGGTCTCTTCTGGTTCCATATGAATTTTAGGACACTTTTTCTAGTTCTATAAGGGATGTTATTGGTATTTTGCTTGGGACTGTGTTAAATTTACATAACAGTTTTGGAAGTATGGACATTTGATTATATTGGTTCTGTCTATCTATAAACAGGTGATAACTTTCCACTTTCTGATATCCTCTTCAACCTCCTTTTTCAGAGTACAATAGTTTTTATTGTAGAAGCCTTTCATTTCCTTGGTTAGATTAATTCCTAAATATTTCACTTTTCTTGATGCTCTTGTGAAGGGTATTGTTTCCCTAAGTTTCCTCTCAGTGAGTTTGTTATTGCTGTACAGGAGCACTACTGATGTTTGATTTTGACTTTGTATCCTGCTACACAGCCGAATTTGGATATTAGTTCTAGAAGCCTTTTGTTAGAGTTTTTGGGATCTTCTATGTAGAGGATCATGTCATCAGCAAATAAAGATAATTTAATTTCTTTCCACATCCATATTCCTTTTATTTTTTCTCTTATTGCTGTTAATATTTCAAGAACTATATTAAACAGAAGTGATGATAGTGAATATCCTTGTCTCATTCCTGATTTTAAAGGAGAAGCTTTCAGCTTCTCTCTGTCTAGCATGTGGGCCACTGGTCTGTTATAGATGACTTTTACCCAGTTGAGATAAAGACTCTGAGCTGGGCATGGTGGTGCACACCTGTAATCCCAGCACTTGGGAGCCTAAGGCAGAAGGATTGTTGTGAATTCGAGGCCAGCCTGGGCTACAAAATGAGCTCAAGGTCAGCATAGTGAGACACTGTCTCAAAAAAAAAAAAAAAAAAGGAGATAAAGGCAAAGACTTTCTATTTCTATTTTCTTCAGTCTTTTTAAAATCATGAATGGATGTTGGATTTTGTCAATGCATTTTCTGTGTTTCTTGAGATAATCATAGGATTTTTGTCCTTGCTCTGTTTATGTGGCACATTATATTTATTGATCTGCATATGTTGAAGCATCCCTGCATCCGTGGAATGCATCCTACTTGGTCATGAGGTTTTTTTTTTTTTTATGATTTGCTGTATTCTATTTGCCAGTATCTGTTCCAAGCAACAGTTAAGGAGGCATCAGACAGGTCCCTCTGCAAGGGCAAACTCCCCCGCATCTCCTATCCAGTCTTCCCCCTATCTCTCTCTTTCTCTCTCTCAGAGTCCCACTCTCTGGGAACTCACCTCCCCATGGCTCAGCAAGGGCTCTGTTAGGGCTGCTGCTGGCCCTAGTCTCAGACCTTTCCAAGGGATGTGATACAAAATGATGTGCCACACTCAGCTTGTAGCCCCACTTAGAGGCTTCCCCCCACCCTATTATTTGCCAGTATCTTACTGAGTTTTGCATCTGTGTTCACTAAAGAAATTGGCCTGTACAGTGGTACCTCAGCCCATGAAATCAATTTGTTGTATGATTTGGAAGAGTTGGCTACATTTGTGTTTGTATAGGAAAGATGGCTGTGGTTGTGTTTGTCACTGAGGCAGAATGTGCAAACAAAAACAAAATTTTGCAAATGCTTCTGTTTGCAAACCAAATTGCAAACCAAATTGTTTGTAAACTGAGGTATCACTCTAGTTCTCTTTTCTAGCTGGGTCCTTTTCTGGTTTTGGAATCAGGGTAATGCTGATTCGAGGAATGACTTTGGGGATACTGCTTTCCTTTTGATTTCATTAAAGCATTTGAGGAGTACTGGCATTAGTTCTTCTCTAACATTCTTGTAGAATTTGGTGGTGAATCCATTGGGACCTGTGGTTTTCTTAGTCAACAGTTTTAAAATTACTTCTTCATTTTCACTGACTGATATTGGCTTAACCAGGACTTTTATATCTTATTGGTTCAGCTTTGGTACTTCATATGTATCTAGGAATTGATAGTTTCCTCCAATTTTTCATGTGTACAGATTCTCAAAGTAGTTACCAATAATCTTACGGATTTCAACAGAATCCATTGTGATTTCATCTTTTTCACTTTTAATTGCCTGGATTTGGGTCTTTTCTTATTTTGTCTTTTCTCTTTTTTTATTTTTTATTTTTAGTACTGGGAATCGAACTCAGGACCTTGCTCTAACCAGGCAGGTGCTGTGCCACTGAGCTATATCCCTGGTCCTCTTTTCTTATTTTGATAATATTAGCTAAGAGTTTGTCTATTTCATTTAATCTTTCAAAGGACCAGCTCTTTGATTCATTGATTCTTTTCTAGTTTTTCAGTCTCAATTTCATTTATTTCTGCCCTGATCTTTATAATTTCTTTCTTCATATTAACTTTGGGTTTTTTTTTAATTAACAAAAAATAAAAGTACAAAAACATATTAACAAACAGACACCAATTAGCATAAGAAATAGTACAATCACAACTAATCTATAGACAACGTGACATGGTCTCAACAGTGGTTATTGCTTTATCCATTGATATCTTCGAAGTGTAAATATATGAACCCATATACAGACATGCAAAATAAGTCAGACAATTAATCCTCTCAACAACAGAAAAAACACAAAAACCAAACATCCAAAGACAAAAAACAAAACAGGCAAACAACAACAATAACAACAACAACAACAACAAAAAACCACCAATAGTTGCTGCTTTGCATATTGATATCTTCGAAGTGTGTGTTCAGGATAACACATAGAGACATACAATATTGATCAAATAACCCGTCATCGATTATTCCTTAGCATTAAGTGATATAATACAATAGTAGAACCATGTTAGCCCTCCTGCATATATGTATATTCATATATACATACATATATTTTTGTCTCTTTCTTTTCTCCTTTCCCTCGTCCCATCTGTTCTTTGTTTTAGAACAGATTTCCTTCATGTCTCTTAGTTTATATTCCCACGCTCGGGTGCTTACACCAGTGATACAATACGTTGCCTGCACATGTATCGCTGATTTATTTCACTTATGAGTATGGACTCCAGTTTTGTCCACTTGCCTACAAAGTCCCCAAAACTGTCTTTCTTTATAGCTGAATAATATTCCATTATATAAAAATGCCACAATTTTTTAATCCAGTCTTCTGTGGATGGGCACTTGGGTTGCTTCCA